>JAIPRL010009552.1:0-17345 GCA_025469235.1 Pemphigus obesinymphae
AGATTTTATAAATTTGTAAATCTTGAATATTAAATATATTAAAAAATATTGAAAATATTAAAAATATGCTCCGACCGATGCAAAGTAAACTTGTTCACCAATTCAAACATCTTTACATTTTTTAAATAGGACGAATATAAGTATCTTAAAATTTGTCAGTCGCTTAGGTCGTTTTGATGAAAAATTGATGAAGCAGAGAGCCGCCTTAAGATCTTTTTGTAGCCAATCAACAATATCGTCTTTATCAACATAAGTGAAATCTGGAATAGATGTAGCTAGTTCAAGACAAGCTTTTATACCCGTATCTTCGATATTTTCTTCGTCATCATAGTCTTGATCCAAAATTTTCGTGTATTATGTAATATAAAATGTTCGATTATAACTACATATATATCTATAGTCCATACTTATTTTTAAATTTTCGGAAGAGTGAGCATGGTTAATCGCAAACACGGATAATCGAGGTTCTACTGTAGTTAAAACAAATGATAAATATTTTTTGTATGAAGTATCTGAATTCTTACTAGAAGAATGTGATTAGTTAGTCATTATCTAAAGATGACTTTGAAATTATGCATGATGAAAAATTAAATTATAATAGTGTGCAGGTAATATTTGACATATTTATGACTGTATTCTTCTCCTTTACCTTCTCTCCAAACTATTTGGGGTAAAGCACTAGTCCTCTACTTCTACTTAACTCGATCTCCTGTATCCTTATTACTTACATTCTGTTACATCTTCCCTATATATTTTTTGATCTTTCTCTTCCCCCTCTTTATTTCAATATACATTACCTTTATTAATCTTACTGCGTCTGTCTTTTCCCTCAAAACATTTCCACTGCTATGCTATCTCTTAGATACTAATTTCTAATTTTATTTTCTCTAGTTACTCCACTCATCCATCTTAACATTTTCATCTCGGTCCTCACCCATACTCAAATAAATACATGACACTATGCATCAATAAGGAAAATACTGATTTCATGGTCTTATCTAGTCTAAAAGTAGGAAACCTCAGTTTTGAAAGATTTTTGGTTCAAGTTCAAATACCTGGATGTTAAGAAAACACCACACCCTGGAAAATAGGTAGTCATTAAAAACATAGTTTCATACTTCAAGTATTATATCAGCTAGTATAATCGCAGATAAATATTTTTTATTTCAATAAAAAGTTTAAACATTTACTAAATTTTAACATAGCCATTTTTGTTTAATATTAATATTGTAATTTTTATAAACAATTTAAAATTTTAATACTTTAATTTTTTAAGGATCTACCATTACAGATGTAAAATATGCACAAAAAATATTCTCTGTCAGAAGTTGAAAAAAAGTTCTCTTCTTTTATTTGATGCCAATATTAATGATCTACAATCATTCTGAAAGCTATAAAGCTTGAAGTGTGAATGTTAGTATAACATAATTTTTTTTAAACAAATATCGTTATTATCTAACAATAAAAATTGGTACCATTATAGGAATATTTTAAAACGTTTTTAAATAGTTGGATTTTCATTTTTCTTAAAATTTTATAAAAATTGTCTATACAAAACACCTTGAAAAATGGTTATGTGGTATCCTCTTAATATAAATAATTTTAATAACAGGTATAAGAATATCAATTGGAAACAAATGCTATCATAAATATCAATAAAAAAATTGAAAAGTACCTCATATACAAGCTATATTAAAACAATAATGACTTATGCATGTGAAACCTGATTATGACAAAGGAAGATAATAGAAAATTTGTTGTATTGTAATTAAAAATTTTATAAAACTTATTTAGTCGGGTATATACTAGTAACTTAGGAATATAGGAAAAAAGATATAATAAAAAATTGTTTTATCTTTTTACAAAACCAAATACATATGTATGCATTACATAATATGTAAAATTCTTTTGAATGCTGAATTCTTATTAACAGGGCTCGGTAGTTGTAGAATTTACTTATTTCTTTTTTTTTTTTTGGTAAATTTTAAAACATCTTAAGTAAGATACAAATTTGTTTCACACCTTCCTTCATGTTATACATGAAATTTTTTTTTGTTAATTTTTGCTAATTTTGGTTTTTAGAGCTATTTTGTTAATTTAAGATTATACGTATTATTTTTATAATTTCACGTATGAATGAAATAAACACTTTTTTTGTTTTTTTTTTTTTTCAATTAAAAATTTATAAAATACGAGAATATTACAAAGTATAAAACAATAAATAACCAGTACCTATCTGTTCCAGCCGGTCTAAGTACCTAGTTCCTGCTTAGAAAATAAAATTTCAAACAATTTTAATGGTTTTTTTTTTTAATTTTATTTTGCATATTTTCACATTTTTAATGCTATTATAGTGCATATTTTAATGTTTTTAAGTGCATTTTATTACATTGACTGCCATGAGGATTATTTTTGACTTTTAACAGGATTCCTAAGTGGGCCATGAGAAATTATTTTGATCCTCATTGCTATGTTGTCTTTATGGGCTCTGTGAGGTAATTAAGTTTCACATTTATCATCAAACTACTGTACTATCAGATTCAGTTTTATTTGTAGATCAAAACCCTATACTTAGCATTTGAATATTTGCATTTCTAATTAATAATAAATTTAATTATAATTAGGCTACAATTAATTAATATGCTTATATACCTAATAACCTTGTATAATTTATTTATTTTATAGTATTAAATATAATAAAATAACAATATTTTTAATGAATGTGCTATGTCAGATCACTATCATCAAATTTTAAATTATTTTTTTATAATGTCAATTTAAAGTAATAAGGTTTGTTTTTTCATAATGGATTAAATTATTTACTTTATATGACTTTATATGTATTGTCTGAATGGATTATAGTAGTTTATAGGTGAAAGAAATATATTGATAGGTACAAACACATGATTATTTATTTGAAAGGCTATTTGATCTATCATGTTCTACAGGTAAAAAAACCCATAAAATGATCTAAGGTAAGATGTATGACAAAGAATCAATCAAAAAATCGGTTAAAAGTTAAAAAAAAAAATTCTGTGGCCCATTTGGTAAGTACACATAGTGGTGTGGCAGTTAATGTGCAAAAGTGCTAAAAATGTACTTTTTTAGTGCTATAACTTTCGAGCCCTGTTTATTAATATTAGTACAATACAACTCTTCCTCCACTTCATTAAAGAACTTTATTGGTCATTTTTCTAACCATCACACTCTATACATCTTTCTTATTAAGTTTACGATACCTAAATTCTATTAAACTCGATCTATTACCTGTTTAGGAAACTCATTATTTAATAATCCTTTAAAATATTCTTTCCGTCTATTTATCTTGTCCTTTGTTAAACTCTCTCAACCTCATATTTTATACACTGCATTGTTTTTCTCTATATATTATTATGACTGTAATTAATATTATATTTTATAACCAATTTTCAGATTTATTTTTGTAATCGTACTCATTCACAACTATCCCAATTTATGGTAGAAATTATAAAAAAGTCTTTATTCAACAGCTCGTATTATTCCAGCTTCACGTCAAATGTATCGTATAAATAAAACAGTTAAAAGTTTAAATAATATTACATTAATTAATGAAAGGTAATTTAAAAGTTATTAATTAACTTGTTTATTCTTTATCATATCAATATTTAAAATACGTTGCACATAGATGTTTAGAAATGGCAAATTCAAAAAAGAGTCAGAAACCTATAAAAGAATCTTCAATTGGTTTTGTAGTTAAAAAAAAGAAATTATAATCTGTATGTAAATGTGTGTATAATAATAAAGAGAAAATTCAATCATTGGTTGAGGAAGTTACTTCAGAAATAAAAGACAAAAGACATTGAAGAGTTATTAAATAGAGGCGAACAATTATCAACTTGTCCATACTATGCTAGTAGAAAATCTGTAAATTATTCTCAGGTAATGCATGATAGTATTTAACTTAATACGGCTTAAGAGATAACCTAACCATAAGCCGTAGTGAAATCATCTTTTTAAGAGATTCTTTAGCCATATATTATTGTGTATCAATTTAAAAATTATATGTAATATGAACTGGTGGAAGTAAATCAGAGGTACTCCGACAGTAGTCTCTAGGATTGATCGTCCAAATTCTCGTAATGTAAATTTTTGTAAATGTATGTGGTCTATTAGCCAAAATCCCATTTTTATGAAACCCTATATTAAATGTTAATTATGGTTTTATTTGTTTAACAGAAATCTGGTTAAATAATGTTTTTGATGCTGCACTAGATTTTGTTAATTATAATTTGTATAGGGATGATCGCAATTTAAATCTTGAAAAAAACTAGGAAGTCGTGTATTAATTGCTATAAATAAAAAAAAAAAAATGCTGTGAATTATTAACTGGCCCTATTGTAGTTGAAATTGAGTAATTATTTTAAAAAATTATAATTAACAATATAAAAATTATTTTAGGTTGTGTTTATATACCACCAGATGCATCCTCCGATATGTATTCAAATCATTGTGATACTATTGAGTCTATTTACTTTACATTCCCTGAGCATAATTTTGTAATAGCTAGCAACTTTAACTTCAATACTTTCAACTGATTTTTTGACCCAAATATTCAAAATCATAGGTACCTATGGTAGTATCTTATATAATAGTTATATAAAATTATATTGGTCAAACTGCTTAATGCTTAGTGAAAAAGTCAAACTTACTTCCATTTATTCAGTTGACTCTCTGGTCCATTCTATTGTTAAATATCATGTTCCTTTAGAATTGCATATTATATTTAAAAAATCCTCATTAAGTGATCATTATGAGTCGCCTTATATTTATAATTTTAAGAAATGCAATTTCGATGATATTTCTAATATTGATTTTGATTTGACCCTTAAAAATAATGCTAGATGCTATAATTGATACTTTTTATGAAATTATTTATCATTCGTTTAGTTTTTTCTTAAAACTAAAATTTATAATAACTACTCCCTTGTTTGGGCAAGTGCAGAACTCAGACCTTATAATCAAAAAGAAAGTTGCCCATAAAAAATATAGACTTTGTCCCTAGTTTGACAATTATATTGCATTTTCTAAGTTTCAGGAAAAATGTAAATAATTGAATCAATTCTGTCACACCCAATACATTTCAGATATTAAAAATAGTATTTCAATAAATATTAAACTATTCTGGAATTACGTAAATACTTTGAAGGAAACAAAAAAATAATGTTCCGGACTGTATGAAATATAATATTATACCTACAGAAATCTCTAAAACGGTTAAGCTATTCGCTGATTATTTTTCCAGTGTCCATGTTAATATAATTCATTGAATGCTGAAAATGCTAATTCATTACTCTCTTTTGCTACAAAATATTATTATATTAACTTAAGTTTTTAATCTGTTGATCCTAATGACATTTTTGATTATTTAAATTCTTTAGATTCAGATGCAGGGACTGGACCTGATGGTATACCATCAGTATTTTTAAAATGTTGTAGTTCTGTACTTTTAAAGTTGCTTCATTTTATTTTCAATAAATCATTGAGTCTAAGCTATTTTCTGGATTTTTGGAAAAATCTTTCGTCTTTCCAATTCATAAAACAAAAGGATATACATAATATTACTAATTACAGACCAATTTTTATTATTCCCAAAATATTTGAAACTATAATAACCAAAAAATTGTCCATAATTATTTCTCCTCTAATTTGCAATAACCAACACAGCTTCAGGCCTGATAGATGTCCATCTCCACTAATATTCCACTTTACCAGTGCAAAATTCTTAAAGCCTTAAATGATCGTATGCAGTTAGATTCAATCTATATTGATTTTCAGAAAGATTTTTATAAAGTTCAACATAAGTTACTTCCTAATAAAATATCTACATTTAGTATTCACGGACATTTTTTGAATTGGTTATGGTCCTATTTTAACTACCGTACACAAACGGTAAAAATATCATTGTATTTCAAGCTATTTCCAAACAAGTTCTGGTGTACCACAATGATCCCATATAGGTCCCCTATTATTTATAATGTTCATCAATGATTTGCCATCTATTTTTGATAACATGGTCGATATATTTCTATATATATTTGCCGATAATGCTAAAATATTTTCTACAATTACTTCTCCGTCTGATGCCTTAATTTTACAAGCAAATTTGGACAAATTTGTAATGTGGAATCATCAAAATGGTTAACTATTAAATATAAATAAATGTAATGTTCTTACATTTTCACATACCTACTGATAATGCTCTTAGCTATGATCATAGAGTAATACTCTATGGCTATGATTATAAAATAGAAAACAACTCTGTCACAAGAGTTATTTGAGTTAGAGACTTAGGCCGGGCGCTCACTGAAAGAGCAAAACTTGCTCCGAGCTCCACGGATCAGCCCGGAGCTGTTTGAATACAATTGGAACGTGTGCAAAAAAAAATTGATGCGCGCACACTAATCATAGACTTATAAAGAAAGAACTTAAAAAACTAAAGAAAGACTTAGCTTTATAAGTCTATGACACTAATCAGTCAACATGAAAACACGGCAAGACCGAACAAAACTTAATCGCTCGTGATCGGTCCGGTTCTATTTTTGCTCTGATCAAAATACGAAAACCAAAGTCACTGGATTATTTTACGAATAGTACACCACCGAACACCGTGTGAACACGTTATTTTATCCTTATTATATCGTTATATATATTACCTATATATATAATTAGGTGGTGGCTAATTATTTTAAATACTTAATACATATTTTATTTAAAAAAAAGTTAATTATAGAAATTTGTTTTGGTACATTTAATTATTAAATATTTCTAGTAGGTATCTAATTATTTAGTATTATTATTTGAACTCACCTCAAGGTTACTAATAATTTTTCAGCAGGAGCTATACTTTTACGAAAATTTGTGTCTTGTGATGTCTTATGTACTCGCCGATTGCATTTAACATGAAGTCAAACGTTGCTGAACTCATGCGAGTGAAATATTTGAATTTCAACTCGTCTTCGCGCAATTCGGCCAAAAATTTAAAATTATATTATTTTCTAACCGTTTTTGGTTTATTTCATGCATCCAAATTTTACGTTTTTTATCGTTACTGCTTTCACTATTTAATATAAATTGCCACATAAGCAATACAACGACGTCGTCTTCGTCAGAACTTATCTTGACAACTGGTGTTTAATAACAAAAATTAATGCAGAATTATTGTGTCTTGTTTTGTTCTGTTTTATCAGTGTGAATGGAATTTGTTCCGAGCAACTCGGAGCAGTTTTGCTCTTTCAGTGTGCGCCCGGCCTTAGGGATTACTTTTGATTGCAACTTGTCTTTCACATCTCACATAAATACTTGTAGGTACTAAAAAAGCTCTTTTAGTACAAAAATTTTAGTAAAAAGATGTTAAGTTTTATTAACCGAAATACAGCTAGGTAATTTTAAAAATGAAAATTTACAACTTACATTTTTGAAATTATTGTGTTACAAACCTATTTATGCCGTTTATTTAAAAAAAAAAACTCGTACAATATGCGAATCAGGGTATATATATCTTGTGAAGTTGCTGATTTTTTAATGCTTATTTATGACTTGTCGAATGGTCACATTATTTCGCCAGAATCGTTTTCTATGATAGAGTTTAATATATTAAATCATTGTTTAAGGAAAGTTAACTTGTTTCACGTTCCATTTTATAGAAATACCTAACTATAGTTCTGTTACTTTTTTATAAATTTTTATTTATTACTTTTTTTAATATTATGAATTATGTAGGGAACTTTTTTTTATGTCATGTATTATTTTTAATCGAAATGTGTACTTAAGAGCTTTAAATTCAATTGCAAATTAATTATTATTATTGTTATTTTTTTATATTTGATTTATTATTTTCTCATTGTTACTATTATTATTAAATTAATCATTTTATTATTATATTAATATTATATATTATATTATTTATATATATTCATATTAATATTTGTCTCTGTTTTCATTAATTAATTGTATAATATTATAGTAATTACCGATTCTTTAAATACAAAATTGTAATATTGTCATTCGTACCATTCTACAATAGGGTCCCACCTATTTATTATAAAATTGTTTATAATATTTATTATAAAAAAATAAATAAATATTTTTAATAAAATAATGAATTTTAGAATTATAAGTGCTAATAAACATCAAGGAAATGTTTATTATATAATAGCACATCTAGTCAGATGCTATTGTTTTAGAAGATTTTATAAATATATGTATAGTCTATAAAGCAAGTAGGTACCTCGTACCTATATAAACGCGACTGCAGAATAATTACGCGAATATTGGGTGCAAAACCTGATAACGATATGATTTATATTAAAAATAGTAGGCAAGTACCTACTATCCTAATATTTATGCCTTGTATACAGCATGAAGCAAGTCTAAAAAAAAAATCTCGATAGGTACCTACGCCATATAATATTATGATAATGCGTTAAAAGGTTCAAAGACTTAATATACGATTGACGATGTTTGTAGTAGGTATATATTATATTTGAAATATATTTTAATCAATCGAATGATGTGAGGTGTAAAGGATAGTTTGTAGTTCAATCCCCTTCTTTGATATTATTTTCAAAATATTGTAAAATAAATTATTGAACTAAAAAACTACTTTCCAATATCGTTGAAATTTCTTGGAGCCTATGCTCTAAAATGTAATAATAATAAATAAAATATGCTCTCTAAACGTACGTTTAGCAAAAATATATGTACGAGGTGTAGCAATTTAATAACAAGAATTTTTCAATTTAATCATTTATTTTTTTATTTAAGCAAATGTATGCACCCATACTTTTACAGTAGGTAGGTACTCTCTCCCCTGAGCCAAATGCACTTGTTCCAGCGTTCATGCCTTTTATGGAAGCACCCCCAAGAAGTCATCGGATGTTATAGGGTCTTCAATACTGACATCATATTCATTATTGGTGTCCATTCATTGATTTCTTCAATTTTGGAAATAACCATTAAAATAACCAAAAGTCCAGTGGAGTCAGATCAAGGCTGTATGGGGGTGGAAGATATTTTTCTTGGTTGAAAACTGCTGTACTACAAACGCCCCGCCAGTCACAGCCGATATTATAACGTTAGTATACATAAATCTGTGATGCCAGCTCATGGTCACCTATTACCTACTTCTCGGAACCTATTACGTACAAGAAACCGGTAAAAAATCTCAGAATTCGTGTGAATTTGCACATGCAGCAAAAATACACCCTTCTACACACCTATGTCATGGCAACAGTGATGTACCTATTATTAATTATAAACATATACACAGATAACAAAAAAAAAAAAACTTATAAGATACAAAAGTTTTAATTTATATGTTTTATTTAAAACTTTACACATTGAATCTTAAAACATATTGAAAGAACTAATTAATTAAAACACACAAAGAAACACTGATTGTATCAAAATGACATACAATAGTTATTAACAAACAGTAAAAATTTAATAGTAGTGCTTTAATTTACCATTCAAATTCCTCATGTTTCATTAAAATAGATACAACAAATAATTTTGAATGTATTTCGTATACACTTTTTGAATTAAATAAATCTTCCAACAATTGGAATTTTAAATTATATAAATAGTAGCCAATATTAACTGGTTTCTGAAATTCAATGTCAAAAATTTTCAAAAATATAAAATTAATTCTTTTCCAAATTGTAATTCAAATGAAAATGTAGTATTTAACAAATTACCATTGATAATTTTAAAATAAACACTATTAAGAGAATACAATAATTAAACAATTTGGTTGATTATTTATTTTATTGTAAATTAATCAATTATAACTTTTTTCAATATAATTCAAGAAATTTGTTGTAAACAATCGGTATAAACTCAAAATTAATTTAAATTATAGAAATGTATTGTTATCACTGATTACAATAAGTATGCTTACTGGTTATAAAATTTATCCAGTCTTCATGTTACATTTAGTGCAAAAAGTGGTGGAAAATGCACGGGTACAAAATTGATGTTAAACAATTGTTACACTGGTTGTTCACAACAAATTTCTTGATTTTTATTTTTTAAATATGTGTTACATCAATTTCATAGCTATTATAAATATAATAAAGTAACCTTTCATTAGTCGCATGGTTATGTTTAAATATAGGCTAGCTATAAGAACAGTACCGGATGGATAATTTCTGTGCAGGGGCGTAACTTTGTTCTGTACTTTGGCCTTGCATTCCACTATTAACAGAAGCACTGCATTATTTTGTACATCGTGATTGGTACACTATACCATGCTGTATATTACACAGACATGTAACATATGTATGCATAAAAGGTCGTCTACACAGTGAGGAAAACAGTCGATGTCAACTGACCACCACTGATGAAAACTTGTTGCCACCCTGTACTGTTTTTATTCTAGACAGAGTATAATCACATAAAAAACTTATATTTCATAACTCATTTTACTTATTACTTGATCAATTTTTTTATTAGAATACTGTTATATTAGAATTATCTTCTAAAATATGGTTCTTTAATGTTTTTGGAAAAAATAAAATTTAGAAACAACTTCAATTTTTCATCCTACTTTAAAAAATAGTCTTATTAATAAATAAAATTAATTTGCTGATTATCATTATAGAGATGTATTTAAATAATAAAGATTTTCCATTTAAAAATGTATAACACCAATCACACGGGATACATATATATTATATATGCAAGTCCAGCAGTTAATAATATTAATAAATATATATATATATATATATATGTGTGTGTATGTATGTGTGTGTGTGTGTGTGTGTGTGTGTATCTCGTATAAATAAAAACCATGGGATCCATTGTATTCTGCATAACTAACAGAAGGTTTCAAATTATAAAGTACACATGAATAGATTTAATAGAAATATTCATAATATAATACATTAATGATTCATTAAAAAATACCCAATAAATTATTGAGAGAAAAATAAAACATTTTTTTACGTTAAAAATTCGGATTTTGACGGATTTTTATCATAAGAGAGCTATAAAATTATATTTATAAAATAAAGCTACAATGATTTAAAGATTAAATAAGAGAGATCTGAAATAGATAACACAAATTAAATAATTATGTGAAGTTCCTAAATGACTACTTCCTATATTAAATAATAACAATCAAAAACTATTATTCGTTTGTCAATAATAATAATAACAAAGTAATACAAGTAAATTAAACATTTACATATTAAGATACGTTTGGTTAATATTATGTAATTAATCAGTTCAAAAGATACAATACTGTCCACCTAAAAATAATAGAATGGAATGTATAGTCATATCAATTATTTTTTATGATTTTTATGTAATCAATAAAGATTGTAAAATATTTAATGATTACAAAAAAAAAATACCAGAACTATAATAATGGTTGTTTTCTTCCACCTGACTTTATGACCATGAAATAGAAGAAACATACAGAAAAATATTACAAAATAGAAATTAAATCAGCTGTTCAACTCATTGGTACTTGATTACCATAGTTTACTATTCCACTAGCCTTCACTATCTATACATTCGTTCATTTTCCATTATTAAATCATGATACTTCATAAAATTCATAGAAATCCAAAAAGTTGATTAGCTATTTAATTGTATTTTTCCTATGCATGTTCTATGGTAATACAATACAATAAATGTTGTAAAAAAACCCCCAATAAAATCATATTAAATATATATATATATATAAGGTATTGCTTGAATAAAATCAAAGATATTTTTTTGGTTTAAATTAAAACTGTTAGCAAATACTTATGAAGAATAAGGACTATCAAATAGTAAATAGTTATCTATTATCTGAAATAATTCAGCAGGTTGAGGAATTCTCCCAGTGTCCAATTTTGACCATACAGGTATATCTGCAATAAAATAGATCAATAATCAATATATAATATTTATTGCAGTATTTTCATATTTACCATTAAAATATAACTCAAATGCACCAGTTGAAATTAACATTCCTTCAAAAATATTAGAACCAAAGAATACCACTAGACACGCATAGATTTTATTTGTTGTACACCATATCCACCATCGTGGCTGTTGTTTGCCAATGTATTCAAAAAAGTTGACACCAGAACCAATGGCAATTATAATCAACATTTTAGCAACACTCTAAAAACAAAAATATATTCAAAGTCAAAACTATTCATTATTAATAATAAACATGCAATTATATTATATAATATGAATCTAGGTAAAAATTTCCAGAAGAAAATACAGTCAAATAAATATATAATATATATTATATAGGTATATAAATAACATTTATTCTATAATAATTTATGTAGTACTCATATTTTGTTCTATTATAATAACAGGTACTTATGAAATTTTACAGTTATGTTGGGAATTTCATTTTTACTTGATTCACCGAAATCTAAAAGGAATTCTTACACCCAATATTAACTCAGAACCTGCTTTTTTGTTTACCTTTATGTTACCTTGTATACATTTATTATCAACAACCATTTAATATTTTTTTATTAGTAGTAGGGTAGTGATGGGAAGTATTGAATAATTTGGACTACTGACTATTAGTCATTATTTTATAAATTACCGAATTTTGGTCTATTTAAATTGCTACTAATCTAAAAAGATGATAAATTAGTCAACTAATGACTAATAAATAAATTAGTCGACTAATAACTAATGAACAAATATTACTAAATTTTGCAATTAACAAAATAAAAAGATTGGATTTATATTAATTTCTTTTATTATACATTTATTTAAACAAAGTCTGGTCTTGACCATCCTAGACCAGGGACTCAAATTTGGCTTCCGATTAAAATATATGTTCTTTCATATGATACCTAAGTACTCAAACAACAGCTATTTGTCCGATAAAAAATATCTTCTCACACGTAATACAAACACTATGGTCGCTCACAATGACTAGGTGAGTAGTCGGAATTGTCTATTGTAAAACCATAAACCATTCCTAATATCATGTATGTGATCACTGATCATATATACCATCATGTACGCATCCTGGCCGCCTGACAAGCAACACTTCTGTATTGTACTGTGATTACGTACTATTATAGTATTTCTACACTCCAACAAATCTTAAATTTTAATGCATATTACTCTGGTAATGTATATTAGATTTAAATAATTAGAACATGAAATTTTTTATAAAAATTAATTTTTTTAAGAATTTATAATTTAAATTATAGGTTGCCATATGAAAATTGATAAAAATTTTTAATAAATATAGAATAGAATACTTTACAAATAAATTTCTGAAAAAACTTCAAAAAAATTATTTATACTTTATACCCAAGATATAGCCTCACCAATTGTTTCTTATATAGTTATCTAAACATACATATTGATTCAATATTAATTATTATTTTTCATTTACATTTTTAAATAGGTACCTACATGGGTAAAATCTCATGTTTAGTATTTTAATATAATATAATTCTCACCTTTACTTACAACATAATATTATACCTACTAATATACACGTTGCACATGTGTAAATATGCATTCTATAATTATAAAATAATATACGTACCAATACTTTAGCGCCAATTAAATGTATTAATGATGGATCATAGTTGTTTCCAACAATATGAAGTTCCGGGTATTTTTCACTAAGAATACCAGCATAGTGATCAAACGCTTTTTGATAACCACACGAATAACTAGAACAATAAACAAATTCATTAATACTTTTAATTTACTAATGATATTACATAATAAACATTTACATAGAAAAACAATTTTTAACATAGGTAACCTAATTAATATTATATATAAAAACAACATACCTATCTATCTATATTATATAAAATTATATAATAGGTACAAAACAAGGTACATTTTAATTATGTTAAAAATCATATTTATAACATAGATAAGTTAATCGACGTGCATAATTATTACTAAAACTTACTAAAAATATATTTTTTTAAATCTACTAAGTATGTTTTGATAATTAAGTACACATAATTTTACATTGGTGTCTTAAATACACTATTCAAGTCCTTCATAAATAAAATACAACACATGTATGATGTAGCTAAGGAATTCTTTCCTAAAAACTAGAACAGTTTTTGGTTTTGGATTTAGCTAGTTTTCAAAAGAAAAAATATTTTTAGAGAAAATTACAGTAACAGAAAAGCATGGGTAGGCCCTCACCTATACCTATGTTTTACAATTATTTCACTGTTGTGAATTGTAATAGGCAATACTTTTTTTTTATTGTTTTTAATGGATACTCATTAATTATTACACAGTTCACCAAATAAATATTAGGTACATTACCTATGATTTAAATTGATTTTATATTAGGTAAATGTTTTTTTTTCCTCTATTTGACTTGAAGAAAAGATTGGGGTCCTAAGCTCGGCTTAAGATTAAAAGATTACCTCAGGGCCGGATTTAGGGGGTGGTCGCACTCCCCCACCTCCAGAAAACAGTCAGCAAAATTAGAAAAAGTCAATGATTTTATTTTGCTTATTTACATGTTTTAAAAGAGTATTTCAGAATTATTATACCTAGTTGGCAAATTATAAATTTCAAGATTAATCGGTAAAAGTAAAAAGTCTTGGAGATACACCTTCCCCTCATAAATATTTCTTAGTGCCGGCTCTGGTTTAACTAATTATCTATAAGATAATATTGTATACATCACTGTGTCCTTTTAGTTTCAATTTTATTGTAAGCTTTTAACGGGTACCTGTACATTGTAAGCTCTAAAGATTAAAGGGTTAACCAATTGCATATATTATTTTTATTAGTTAGAAAACATTGGAACAGAAATTTGTTAGGTATTATTTAAAATAATTTAAATAGTGCTCAGACAATTTGTCCATAAAAATGTGAACATTTTTAAATCTATTAATGAAAACATCCAATTTTTTTTTGTGCACAAGTCAATTTATATTCATTTTATTTTGTGTTATTATGTCCATTACATAGGCATTCAAATATTTAAAACGAACATCCTGCAGATAGACAACTCTGATATAAATATTACGATGCTTGTTCTTTGAAAATTCAACACTATTATCTTTATATGCCATGTTCTTGTTTCTGATTGTACAGCTTTATGTTCTTTATATCTATCAACCAATTTTTCAATGAGATGCAAATTTATTGTACCTACCTAGGTACCTATATAAATTTTGAAAGGATAATATAAGTACAACTAGGTATAGGTATGTCCTGTTAGAAGCTGTATGATTACAATCGTAAATTATATTGTCTTGATATTTTTTAATATAGGTACCAACTTATCTATTCTATAAATGTCTATATATTAGAATGATGAGTATCAATAGCTTTTTGGAACTTACAATGTCACCTTTCTATGGAATTAGTTGTTTTCAGCATCTAACTGACCAGATCATAAACGTGAACCTTGCCCTCTTCTAACATGATATAATTATTATATACTATACTACCTATATGTAACTATTTTTGGTATAATTGGAAAAATTTGTCAGCTATTGATTGATGAACTTTATTTAATGGACATTAAAATATTTCTGTTTAAATAGACTGGAACTACCTATTTACCAAAATGTTAAAGTGTTAAGTATTACCTACATATATTTGGTTTTTTAAATTTTTTCTATTTTAAATAAATTTAATTTTAATTTTAATTTAACATTTCAATACTATTTTTAGTCAAATACATACCAATATAGAAATTTCAGGGTCTGTTTGCCTTCGATCGGGCTTTTGCCGCTGAGGTGTACGCTCTGAGATGAACCGCTGTCAACATCCGACGACACGAACACGCAGCTGAACGACAGGAAACAGACGACAATACAAACGACGAATGTGTTGAACGCAGACATGGTATGAACGGGTGAAAAACTGATGTCAGGGCGTAAACTGTGGCAGCGGCCAAAACGCGTTGTAAAACTATACGAAGGATAAAAGCGTCGGCGAAATAAAGTACGAATCAGTCCATTCGACGGCGGTGGAAAGGAATATTAGTCAAACTGGAAAATCGAGTTCTATAAACCACAGTTTCACAACAGAATAAACGTAACAAAAATAATATTACCTGTTCGACTGTCGTATGTTGTATAATAATGAGTTATTTTAATTTATAAATCTGAATTCGTTTTCAGGTTCCAGATACAAAAGGATTCGCCAAACGATATGATACTACCCGTTACCCATGACCCAAGCCTGGTTACCGGTTACTTATCTACGACAAAACTATACTCTATAGCAAAATATATTAAGATATCAATGATAGATAACAGTGATAATACTTTTACATAAAAAAAATATATATATAATAATATATTTATATGTCTATATCACAACAGTTGAACAGTGGTCTATATTGAAAACATACGAACCGACCAATCTTCGCAGAAAAAAAATAACGTGATGACACAGAATTTAACATGACAAAATATATCTATTTCGTCATGGAATTTTGATGAAAGCAGAATGGACACTGCTCTAAAATTGTGATATGTTCTATGGTGTTATCATTGGATCAACAATACAGATAACATTTTATTTGTGATAATAATTTTAAATTAAATAATTATTAACTGATGTCTGTGTTTTATATGTTGGTTTAACACATAATTTTTTTATAAATCAATTTTAGTAATCATAAGTATAATATTATCAGTCTAAAAAGTTTCAAAACCTTCATTATTTTTAATCATACCATTATTATAATATATAATATTGACAGTCTTAAGTCTGAAAAATTGGAAAGAAAATATTTTTAATTTAACTTAATTTTAAATTTAAAATATTTTGAAAAAATATCCCAGGAACAATTTACATCAAAAACAGAAAATGGCACTCAATACAATGTAAATTGTAATATAGCGACCCAATTAGAATTTGTAGTTGAAAAATGACCTCATTAGTATCAAATATATCCAATTTAATACTGGGAAATGGAAAAGTAACTATTATTAACTAACATAAAATTTCTTTTTGTAGAAAATTGGATACAAACAACAAAATACGTAATTTTAAAATCAATACATTCATCATGATTTTTAAATGTTATCTGAAGTTTTTTTTCCATGTCATTTCTTAATAGTTTTTTCCATGTTTTTACACAAGATGATTTTTTCATTGTTTTAACCACGAACTAAGATAGTATGGACTGGAAACGACTTGGAAGGCGGGTGGTAGTAGTGCGATTACATTTTGTTACGGTGAAATTAGTGAGTGGGGGAATCTAAGCGATAATCTATCATGCGATCCTAGCGAACATATGCCATACAACACAAACGTAGCATGTAGTCTGCATATGAATATGTTATCAAAACTATAAATTAGGTGGCGTTTTAATCGCATAG
>JAIPRL010009553.1:0-17343 GCA_025469235.1 Pemphigus obesinymphae
GCGGCAAATTTCAAAAATTTCCGCTGAACTCTTTCCAGCTGATAACTACCATCGAGTGTGCATGGATCCCAAATAATTAAACCATACTCCAAAACAGACCGGACGAAAGAGGAATATAAGGTCTTAAGAGAACTGGACAATTAAAAATCACCCGAAATTCTCTTAATAAATCCGAGAAGCTTCAATGCCTTGCATGTAATTTTCTCTATATGGGTCTGAAAAGTAAGCGACCGATCAAAAGAAATACCAAGGTCATCCATAACACAATCACCTGAGTGTTTTAGAGCAATATCGTCAACAGTGTATTGAAACATGATATTCTCGCAGGAACGAGTGTAGGTCATGGTATGACATTTAGGAATACTAAGCTCCAAGCCGAGTCCTCGAGCCCAACGAGCGACAGAATTAAGATGACAATTTTGACTTGTCTTCATACGTTCACAGATTATACGAATACATTCATAATTATTTTAGGAATTATTTACCATACGTGTAGACACGACTCGGGACAGTTCGTATAAATTGGGCTCCCTATACCTACTCGACAGGGAAAACAATATTCTAAAAACGGAAACTGTGCATATTATGAGTGTTTGTCCGCCGCTGAGCTGGGCCACCCTGTGGAGTGAAGGATACGACTAGTTGAAATCTCCCCTTCTTTTGAATGATTTTCACAAATAGGATGTACCCATAAGCGTTTATTTTTATTTCTCTGCGATTCCTCGTCGACGAGTAACAATGCAATCATGGCCATTGTTCACGGTCAGTAAAATATGCAAATATTACTCGTATTATAATGTTATAAAAACGTACATAATGAACACAATACTATAAATATTGACATTATATTAATATATTGACATTTCACGTACTTTGTACGTATAAACTATTAAACACCTATAACCTATACTACAGTGGGGACTGGGAAATGACCGTGTGGGAAATTATATTAAAAATACTTTGCAGTAATATTTCAATTTTGTTGCCAGCTAGGAAGGATTTCATCCCGGACCCGGTCCAGACGTATGTGAATATCCCATATCTGGGAATCGAAAAATTCGGCCCCGACATATGTGAATGGACCTTTTTTAGAAGACATTACACATACTCGTTTTTAAAGGAGTTCTGTGTAGGCAATTTTTAGACATTTATATGGGTATAACAATCTAAAAAAATTTTTGTTTTCGTATCAGTGCAACTTCTTGTTGTAGTGTGATCACTAAATTTGTTTAAAAAAATAAAAACCATATTTACGCAAAATTGTTAAAACGGGTTCATAAAGTGATTTTGGAGTGAATTTCATTTCGGTTAATAAGCTTAATAATTAAAAAAAAAATATCGTAGTTTTGAAGTGTTACTTTTTTAAACTTTAAATTTAATTACTAGTTCTTTACTAAAGTAAATTATAAATCCCAAATGAGATTATCTCCAAAATGTTGTCCTCTATCAATTTGATTAATTGGTATTTTAAATCTAAAATCACTTTAAAAATCCGTTTTAACAGTTTTGCGTAAACCAGTTTTTACTATTGAAAATCGCCGGTATAGCGTTCTGACTAGTCCACATGAGTATGGATATAATATAATATATTATTGTACCTATTCGATTTTTAATAAATTCATTGCCCCTATTATCTGTTTGTGGATTTCTTGAACATCACATCTACCAAATCGGGTCACATATTTGTCTAAAAATATGTTGATACTTATTCTTTTAAATATTGTGAATTTGTATTCGTCTCCCTTTGTTGAAAATGATGTTTCACATGCAGCTTACTAGGTAAAATTTGGTCGTTGAATTTTTTAATGCATAATTATCCTTGTTAGCAGCACGCGAAATCGGAACGTAAAGGTCCTAGGTTACCAATTTTTGCATAAGTAGGTACTATTTCATACCTAATTAATATATTTTTTAAATATTTCATTATTTTTAAATTTTTGTAAAACTTAAAATGTCTCTTTTTTTTCATTATTATTATTGTACAAGAAAAAGACGAAGAAGTCGATCCTGCCGATTAATTTTATAGTACAATTTAATAAAAACAATTTTTTTAAAAATGTAGTTGCATATTTTCATGCATTTTTCAGTTCTTTTAAGTGCATATGTGCATGGATATTTCCAACAATTTTATTGCAACAAGTCCCGAGCCCCAATTATCAGTTAAGTATATGTGGAATGTATATATAGGTGATACATAGGTACCTACTCATATTTCATACCAATATTATTTTATCATATCGCCTTAATGATGATACATTCCGTTTTTATATTTTTGTTGTGCGGATAAATCTAAAGTGAAAAAAAAAAGAAATTATAAATGCGACTTATTATCATATTATATAAGTATAACTATATATATATATATATATATATAGGTATACGTATAATAAACGTGTTTGTACCTTTGATTATAATCGTTCAGATGTTATACACTAGCCAAGTTGTCTTGTATATTATATTGTTATACGAACATAAAATATCGAACCATTCGCGCGAGAGAACTTTTCGTAAAATTCGTGTGACCCTAATTTGTCTCACACGTTATATATAGATTATATTATATGGACAGTGTTAATAGTAGCGAAAATAAATAGCAGGTGCGCAGTGTCGAATATTATCTAGATAATTTTTACTTTTCTTTTATCTTATCTAAATAAATAAAACGACAAGTTATCTAAAAAATGATCTTAGATAAAAAAAATTTCACTTAGATAAGTAGATTTATCTAGATATTTTCCTTTTTCGTTAGAGGAAAATTATAGATAATAAAATACGAAATTTGTATTTACTTAGATTCCATAATTTAAATAAATAATAATAATAATAATAATAATACGATATAATATTATTGTCTCTGATTTTAATTTATAAAATATATATAATACCTACGTGTTTACTCTAAAGTTGGATATTGTAATTTTGTAAATTTTTTGCATGCCTATATAATATACTGTGTATACTATGACATCCCTTTTAGACAGACTCCGTTATCTTTATGAAATATTTATACCTTTGATATCTACTATTCATAAAGAACTATCCATAATTGACATGGATTGATACTAAATAATAATCTATATAATTTTCATTAGGTACTTATAGGTACTACCTGAAACTTAACTCAATCATAAAACATTATGTAGTACACTATTGGCATCGATAGTTATACCAAAATAAATTGGTTGTTTTTTAAATAAAATTTAGGTACTATCCGGTTTTTGATTGAGTAACAATTATTATTGAAATAATTATTTAATTAATTAATTTAATAATAATAACGTATTTAATTATGTTTTAACTTTAAGTATACAGGTAAAGATGGTATCTATATTCTATTCGAATAAATAAAACTACAAAAGTAAACACAATTTCGATAGAGATACACATATCTATAGTGATATAATATGTATACTCGTATACAAAGGTGGGCAAGTTAATGGAAAAAATTAACTTAGTTAAATTAAGTTAAGTTAGCCTAAATGCCTTCAGTTAAAAGTTAACCAAAAATAAATTTAACTGATTAAGTTAAAAGTTAACATTGAAAAAATATAAACTCAACTCAGTTAAAAATAAGTTAATTTTTTTTTTCATTTAACATTTATGTCTTAAATTTTAAGACATAAGTTATTCAAATATTTAAGAATAAAATGTCCACTTATTTACTTTTTTTAATATTAGGTACTAGTTACAAGTTTGTAGGTACTATGATACAATTTAATTTCTTGTCCGTGTTAACTTCCACTAACTGATTATGAAAATTAACGATTAAAAGTTAAGTCAAGTCAATGATAATTTAATCTAGTTAAGTTAATTAGTTAATAAATTAATTAATTAACTAGGTAGTTGAGTTAAAAGTTAAACAAAAATTAAGTTTTTAACTAAGAATAGGTAGGTCGTAGGTACGTAGAGTAAACCTACGTAGATTATAGATTATAGATTATTCACAATCGCATTTAACCAATATTGATGTCATAATATTTTCTTTCAAAACGTATAAAAAACTAGTAACACGCTCAAAGACTGGAATTATGATATTATATAAGTTCAATTGTTTTCAACCAAAAAGTTTATGGAATAATAATTGTGGTTTTTATTTTATAAATTAATATCAAATAAATTTGTCATAAAATTAAAATGATTAAAAACTATTTGTATATCTTTTTTTTTCTAGATAAAAATATTTTACTTTTATTGTTTTATAGATGATATTTTTTTTTATAAAATTTTTTAGATATTTTTTTCATCAATTGTCTTTTATTGTTATCTAGATAAATTTAAAGTTATTTATGCTCATAACTGCATATGGGGGACTGAATTAACATATTGATGTTATAGGTACCTAAAATTTTCGAGTGACATCACCCTGGCCCTGCCATAGGGAAGTTCAGTTTTAAGTGCTTTAGGGTTAGTTAGAAAAAAAGTTATGGTGGTTACAAATGGTTACAAATGATATTACATAATTTTGAATAGTTTTTTTTATTGAAATTGAAAATGGCAGGACCAGGGTGACGGACCTGATTACGTTTAAAAATCCCACGCCGGCTACGAAAACGCGTCGATCGTTTAGATTTTTGCCCCGTGATCGAGCATCGGTATTTTCGATCTATGGACTCAGTGGTTAAAGTGAGGGGGGACGGAGGGGTCTCTCTTCTTTGCTGAGCTTAATTTTTGGGCGTCCCCTTTAATCAAAATAATTTTCATCGTAATAAATGATCTCCACTTTCCTGTGTTCCTGTCTGTGCAACGGGCCACAAATGGACCTGAGCATTTTTCGTTCAAACACTATAAGTGGTTATATTCCGCAGTTGTGTGTTACGAAGCGTCCAAGTTTCGCATCTATTTCTGTACAGGTCGTACCTTTAATAATTTATAGTTGACATTATTTACGTATAGAAATAAAGCCGTCATGTATATATTATTGCGTATAAACGACGTTCGCGAGAAAGTATTTCACGCTAAACGATAATATTCGAAAAATACTAAATATAATGGTTTCGTCCGTCGTTCGTCTCCTATAAACGCGCCGCCAAAAGGGCGCAGTTTTGCCGGGACGATTGCCAATTTTGTTCGAAAGGGTTCGCGAAAGTTTTCAGATATATATATATATATATATATATATATAGGTATATTTGTGTTTTTTCCCGACTTATTTTATTTATTCGATTATCATTTTAATTACGCCGCTCGGTAAATTACCGCACGACGTATACAATATTTATGAATATTTTGGTTTTTTTTTTTTTTTAATTTTACGAAAACGCGACCGACGACGACGAGACATAACTACCAGACCACGACGACGCGGGCGTATACCAGAGATTTTACGCGTATAATGTAGAAACGCGCGCGCTCGGCACTTCATCAAAACGAATTACTCGACGGTTTTTTGCCGCGGTCGTCGGTCGATCTGCCGTAAATGTCTATAACGTTTTACGCAACGGTTATTTATATATAATATTATAATGTGTACGTATAACTACGATAATTATTGTTATCAATGATCGTGACGACACTCAGTGCGTACGAAAACCGGTTGCAGTGGCTTCACAGGCGGACCGGTGTGTGGCGGGGTGAGTGGAAGTGGCCTGGGGGCCATAGGTGGTGTCCAGAACTATTTTTTTTTTTCTGTGGGCCACTGAAGTTAGGTTCAAAATGGTTTTATTCCTCATCACCCCCTCCCACCTATCATTATAGAACCATAAACGTTGATTTTTATAAATTACAATTATTTCAGTTAACATAATATGCAAATAACATTCTGTTTTTTCCTCTATTTCAGTTATTCCATTCTTTGGCAAATCACAAATAAAGACAAGTTGTAATAATTTAAAATAAAAACAATATTTATAATAGATAGGTAATAAATTATAACGATAAAGATATCTTTCGGTTTTTTGTCTTACTAAACTCATCTATGACTGATGTTGAATCTTGCGTTAACTGTCCGCTCAATTCCCTTTCTATAGATAAAATCGCAGTGTTATGACATCTCTCACTTGACATTGTTGATCTTAAATACGTTTTGATTTCAAGCATTGCAGAAAAGCGCCTCTCGACAGTTGCACTAGTGAAACTATCACCAAAACTCGTGTGATTATTATTATTATTATTATTATTATTATATTTATATCTCGAAAAGCAGGCTTCGTAGTTATGAGTTCATTATGAAGCCCAACAATATTTTTAGTTTTACATTAAAATTGCATAAAAATTTTAAGCAATTTTTTGCACGGTACACTTATCTTCCCCGTTTATATTTGCTAAGTAACACGATTTTTCGACATCCATAAAATGACTAGAATTCGGATCACATGTTTATCGACAGCTGATAGTATATCTTTATTTTCATCAAATCTATGGAACATTTCTTGCACGATTGTATCTATAATTTCAAAATATTGAAATCGAATTTCATATTTTTTATTTTCAGTATTAGATTTAAAAAAATCGCTTTGACCAGCCGTAGAATGAACACAACAACTATCGTTCAACTTTGATGATAAATTAATTTATTTACTTGTTACTGCTTACTGGGTGTTGGCTCTTGAGCAGCAGTCACAGCTTCATCAAACAATTAAATACTAATTACAAATGTTAAATAATTATTCTTATTTACAATTAATAATTAATTATGGGTATATATAATTATTATACATGTATGCCTATAAGTCGTAATATAAGTAATATAGTCGTGGTTTATTATTTCCTATGATGATAACGGTATACCTATTTTATCATCACCCAAAATATTCTGTGGTAATTTGGTATCACTATATTCTATAGTATCAGAACATCACAATAAAATGTTTTGTATATATCAATGATAATAGATTACCTATCCTGCTGATAATAATAATTATTATTATTAAATAGGTTATGGAATTTTAAACAGACGACAAATTTGAGAATCTATACGTCAAAAATGTACAAGATCTTATAAATTAATAAGGTTATGAAAACGATTTTTTTTTTTAATACTTCAGGTGTTTACTGAAATATGTCTCGGACCTATACACAAGTGTGGGTGGGCACGGGCCCACCCTCTGGACACACCACTGGTGGTGTAACTTGTGATTTTTCACGGAGAGGCGAGAGTAACGCTGGAGACACACGAGCGTTTGAGTGGAGACTGAACAATTAATATTAGAGGCTATAATATATTCGTATTTCGGCGTGGCACACAATTTCATATTTTTATTTTGGCGTAAAAATTTCATCGAATGATGATGTGGACATAAGAAAATGGTTAAAGGAATTGAGATTTTATATCAGATCCATAGATAATACACAATGGATAGGGGTAGCGTTCCTGATTAGAGAAGAGAGATAGCAATATTAAAATTATATCTTCCATCCTACTCGACGAGAAATATATTTTTTTGTTCCATGAATTATTGATTGCCACCTTGATCTTGTATGGTGATAACCGATATCTCATGAAAAAATACAGTTTTTTACCGATTATTTTTCTGTTATATTTTTTCGATGTGTTTGACATTTTATTTAATTGTTTATTAATTAGTTCGTTTAATTATTAATTAAATTAAAAACTTACAATGGTTATTCGATAAAATGTATCGGGCACGAATATTTTGACGTAAGAACATGTCACGAAATAAAAAAAATAAATGATTCAATAAAAATACGGCAAAAACTTACTAAAATGATTAAGACAATTATTAAAATAACTTTTATAACAATTTATTAACTTGTAATTACTAATTTATGTCGGAATAAAAAATATAAAATGCTTAATCTTTTACCTACTTTATATTATCAATAGTATTTAATAATTATTATCTATGTACTATCTATGAGAAAAATAAAATTCATATAATAATCCATGGAATGTATAAATATATGCTGAGTGAGCTTATCCATTGTGTATTATCTATGATCAGATTTTAAACGACTATAATCTATATAGAGCATAAAAATTACAATTTAATAACCTTCCACTATTTAGAAGGTGAATATATCTATTTTCCACCAAAAAAAAGGGTCTATTCCATTCTCATCCACTGATTTTATGCACTTCTCGATCGTCCATTTTCGTCAAAAATTTTCGAAAACACTGATAGGCATTTATAGTTATATAATTATTATTAATATAATGAAAAAGAATAAATAAAAACACCAATTAACTATTATTTATTGTTGTTATACTTTTATTTTTCCCAAATAATTTCTCATAAATGTAATATAGATATTTACTCGAAAATTTAATATTGGTAAATAATATTAAAATACATTTCATTTTATTTTTTTTAATTGTCATTTTTTATAAGTATTTTGTTTTTGTAACAGTTCAAAATAAAAAACTAAGAGGTATAGTGAATTATCTAATAGTTTATTTTAATATTAAATAAATAAATACATTTTTTGGAGGAAATTGATATTTTATTTGTGGAGGAAAAATGAAATTTTTTTGAAGAAAAGAGGACAGTGGAGGAAAATGGTCCAGTCCGTTTTTTTTTTTTTTTTTTTTTTTGTAATAACCTTCATAGTAGCTTAAGTGAAAATCACAACTTCTTCTTCATCCATTTCGTTGGAAACTGACGTTGTCTCCATTTCCATGTGACTAGAAAAATAACGTTTGTTTATACTTTTAGAGTAACGTCCGTCAATCTGACGCTTCTGTGACCCTATTCTAAGATTTTCAACTCCCGATCTCCACATCCAAATAATTCTGAATATGTTCAACGTAGAAAAAAATTCACTTAGTTTTTTATACTATCTCAGGAAGTCAGAAAGCAACATAATAATGTTTTGCAATTCTACCAACACAAACTATATAATATAAAAAAATTAGTTTTAAATTAAGTTTACACAAAATAGACAACAACAAAAACTGTAAACATTTTATAAAAATAACAAAATAAAAACTATTGATACTTTTAAGAAATCAAAATTTAACTTTCTTAATTTTAGATTCTGAGCTGAATCCTGCAGTTTGGTTTTACAATTATGTTTATTTTTTTATTTTACTCTGGAAATTATTTTTTAGACAAAAAAGAGTCCATTATGAGTTCAGGAATGAAATATTTTTTAATGAAAATTAATTTTAGCGGTGGTCCTTTAGACTTTATACAGAATCATATTTTTTTTATTAGTAGTTTCCTTAAGCGTAAAGTAAAACTTCTGTGAATAACGAAAAATGTATATTATTACCTAAACAAAAAATGTCAGACTTAAACTTTGCACAAAATATATTTTACTACGGCACTGTATATTGACGTGATAAGAATTTTAAAACTTTTTGGTAATTTATTAAAAAAAAATAAAAACTTATTTAATTTTTAAATGTATGTATATATACTATTTTTCGGGTAGAAAGACACTTGTAGGAGTTTTTGGATACAGAGCTTTTTGACAGAAAATATTTTTAAGTATTGGTACTTTAATAGAGTAATTTTTCAACTTTCTCAAAAATGGAAAATGTTTATAAATCGAGAAAAAATATTATATCGAACTTCACTCAGAATAATTTTCGAATTATACGTAGGTATAATATGTTTATAATAGGTTAATAGGTCCTATCAAGTCCAATATCGGAAAATCGTTTCAAAACATAAAAAATATAATACAAATTTTAAAAATAAACGTAAAAAATATTAAGAGGACATTGCTCCATCAAGTTGTACCAGGAGAGGCAATCTTCCCATCTCGCTCCTCTGGTTTACAATGTCTGTGTTAGGGGTCGCGGTCCTCCATACCTATAGTTATAATTTGCTATTTAAATGATTGTATAAAGATTTTTTTTTTGTAATCATGGCCTTCTACATACTCTACAAAAGTATGATAAATACCTCAAATAAAGCAGAGTTTTTCTACTTTTTCTGTTTCGAGTCCTTCGATGGGCTCTATGGCTTTAATAGTAGGGCGATATGCAACGATGGAATATTATTCAATCGTTATTATTTTTCATTATAAACGCGTATTTAAATAATTGTAACATGGCCATTGTATAAATAATATACAACGATCAGAGCCGCAGTTGGCGAAATTGGCCCAGGCCAAGGGCGCAACAGAAGAGGGGGCGCAAAAATCGAAATTCAGTAATCCCTACATTTCTAAGGCAGGGGGGCGAAAATTCGACTGGCAAAATATTGTAAAAGTATGTCAAAGACTTTCTTTTTTTTGCTTATTAACTAGACTTTTAAGGAATGGGGGCTCATCAACTCATCAAAAAATTAATCACTTTTTTTCCTTATTACCGATTTAGGGGCGGAAACTCGGTTCTTTGCCAAGGGCGTTATTGTTACTCACTACGGCTCGCTAAACGTCGAAGATTTTTAAGAATAAATAATTGAATTCATCGAACGCGTTAATCGCATTAGATAAGGTTTCGCGGGCATTTGCAAACGACTAGGCTGTATTTATTTTATTATTATTATTTAACACGATCCGTAATCCATCGAAGCGCGTAGGACATAATATATAAGTACATTATTAAATTCCGCGATATTTTTTTTTACTCTTGCCGAATTAAGGCGCGATCTTTTTTAAATAGGTTTTATTTTCTTTTGATTTACAACGGGATTCGCTTTACGATTTCGATTTCGTCGGGGGTTTCAACCGGGCATGTGGTGATACCGGCGGTTCCGAGCCCTGTCAGACACAGTGGCTCAACTAGAGTTCAAATCTTGGGGGTGCTACTATTATGAATCGCTTATAATGTCGTTGGGAGACCTGCCCCCCACACTCCCAATCCAATATTACATATTGCCAATATTTAGATTATACGATCATTATATTTACAATACCATTTTTGGGAAAAAATGTAACTTATTTTATTACTTATAATATTTTCTCATGTTTTTTTAAAATTTAAAGAGTAACATAATTTCCTATCGGTATTAACAAGTGTGTTCAAGATTTTGTCTGGAACAATGTCATTAGCTAAGTCTCTCTCGATATTTATTACAGTTAAATTAGTAAAGCGCTGCTGAACATGCTGAAAAAAAATAACTGATAGTAAAATCTTAAAAAATAAAATTACATTGGTAAAGTTATAGTTGATATTTGAAATTAGAATCACATGGAACTTGAGGGTGCTTAAAATAAAATTGGGGTGCTTCAGCACCCCCTAGCACCCCCGTAGTTGCGCTACTGGTCGGACATAACCAGAATGAATGACATGGAATGTCACGCGGTGGACGTCAAAAAAATATTACGACGAAAAAATATGCATAACCGACTGCGTTACCTACATCGTTTACCATTATTACCATTATTATTATTATTATTATTGTCATCGTCGTCTTTCTATAAATATATATTTATACGTAATGTAATATTATCCAACTGCAGCTGCTGCAGACGCGGTGGAAAAGTCAGATCGGGTCTCTTTTGTTTGTGCATTGGCCGTGCACGGATGACACGTCCGTTCCGCGGACGCGTTCTACTGTGTCCATAATAATAATAATAATAATATTACACACTATGTGTATATATATAAATTTTTTCATTATTTTCATTATTTTTATTCCGTGTATGCATTATAATGCACCGTCGCCGAGCGCGCATATACAATCGCGCCCGTCCGTCCGACGGTGCACGCTGCGCATAATACAGACGGTCATCATCGTGTAGAACGTTTTGTGTAGAACATTGTGTACACTCGGCGAGTGCAGGCGACATTCACGGTCGATTGGAACGTTTCGTAGCGCTGTTTCCGTGTATAATATATTATAATGTATATTGTATATATATATATGTATCGCTCGTCCAGTGTTTCTGATCTAGACGAATGAGAATATTTAAAGTGGTAAATCGAAAAAAAAAAAAAAGAAAAAAAATCGAAAAAATCTACACGATGACGACGAAAAATGTGTTTGGTCATCGTTGCCCGGCGTCGTATCGCCCTCCGCTATACCATATCGTAAAACAGAATATATTATAGATAGTAGACTATAACGGCGTACCTATCTCGAAGTTCGGCCGACCGCTACTGAAGTATAGGTATATGTCGACGAAAAGGGTGAAGTGGTAGTATACCTATTTTAATAACTGTTGGCGATTAAATTTGTCCGAAATTAGAGAACAAAAAAAAAAAAAAAAAAAAAACAGAAAAAATCAATTCATCCAGCGACATATTATTATATTTTACATTACAGTGATATCAACTATGAGCCATATACGATATACCTAGGTATATAATATGTGACTGTCGCAGTAAATACCCAGACTCCAAGGAGAGAGTACTATTTTAGATAAGTAGTTTTAAAAAAATCGAATTTTTGAATATAAACAAACATTAATAAAATTATAACTTTTTTTTAAATATTGCACGTTTGTTTACAATATTAATTATAATAATGCAATTTTTTTTTAAAAAAATATTAGTTTTATGTAAAAATATATAAGATCAAATATACACGAAATGTATTTTTAAACAAATTATATTCTTGTACTTTTTTCGATACGGTTATTATTACTTGGGCTATGCTTGAAAAACATAGAATTCTTTGTTGTTTTCTAAAAAAATAAGGATATACAACTTTAACTCTTTCGTGGCACGGGTTAATATTGTTCATCATCCTAAAACATTTTATACATCGTTTTTATAAGTAATCGAACCAATTTAGGTTGTATAATTAACACAAATTTAGTTCAGTATTAAGGACCACCCTAATATAATAATAATCATTATTTTAGATTTTGAGCGGAGCGAACAATGTATTGATGATTTTTGTACGTATACGTTTTTTTTTTTTTGAGCAGAAGTATTAAAGTAGGTTAGAATTTTCTGGCATAGAGGTTTTCGATAGAAAATTCCTTCTAGTTGGTTCTAGTTCAATAACGTAATGAAAAATTACCTATGATAAGGGAAATATCACGAAAGATAGGGTGAGTAACTGCGAAGCGTTTTTGCAAAATTGCAAAGAATGCAGATCTCCTCTAGTAAATGTATATTATTTTCTATAAAATGAGGTCTCTGCGATATGTTAAAATAAATATCAGTGTTCCGAATTTATAATTTAAACAATTATTTAATTGTCATTTATTTATTTCTTTCGTGAAAAATAAATACAATTCAATAATTAAATACCTATGAAAAGTCAACAAGTACGTGCAATTCGTACAGACTTCAAAAATAGTGTATATTTTATGTAGTATATAGTATATTGAAAATTTATTATTTATTTATTATTTATTGTTGTAATTCACTTGAAAATAAGGTAGGTATATCAACGAAATTTGCATTTGAATAATTCATATTATCACGTGGCTAAATCAGCTCAAAGTTGAATAATATATTAATAGAAATATTACGTTTATATAGTGTGTGTTTTACTTAAAAGAAAAGTTGGACGAGTTTTTGGCTGCAGAACCACATATTTAAATTTTCGACATTATTTTAGCAAATTAAAGAAAAAATGAGAAATTACATTTATGTCAAACACAGATATCCCTTTATTCAAATGACTAGAGGGAAAATAATATAATATTTTGGATAATTTTTTAACTGGAAACTCTTCTGATGTTAAAACATAAAATTGAAAAAGCCGATCAGCAAGAGGACTAAGGGTGGAACCACTACACCCGTCAGATAGTATAGTATACTGGTGATGGTGCATAAATGTATAGAATTTGAGAAAAATTATAAATCATTTCTTTTAATAAAACAGAGTAGTAAAAATATTTAAATATTATATAACATTATATAAATAAATATAGTTCAATAGTTTAAATACGTACTTTGTAAAAATGTCTAGTAAACGATTCTAGAACTATTATTTTCGTAGTTACAAGAAAATAACGAGTATTTTTTTCCAGTAGGTACGTCTTATACTTTTTCCTTACGCGTTTATTTCAAAATTAAAAGATATCCTGATAAACCTTCCTAATTACACACTGGAAAATAGACAATACACGAAACGATTTAATGTAAGTCATCTGGTCGAAAAGTTGTTCACAAAAAACCACGATCCCCGCTTTGCTTAGAATATGTAAAATTATAATTAGGTGACAAACGATTTGAAATGTTATGCCTATTATGCTTGAAACGCAAGGCGTCGATAAATATATTATTATCTTATTTTTCACTATAAAGTTTTGTGTGTTTATCGGTGAAAAAATCCGATTTAAAAAATATTGAAAATCTCAAACTCCAGAAATTTTGCATTAAAACGGATTTTTTCCCGTACTTTTTTTTTTGTTTTCTCATGGACACGCACATGACCCATAATAAATAGTGTTATTGTATAATGGATATTTTGGTATTGCAATTTATTATAATAAGTATTTATAAAAAATTTTTTTCATGAAAAGTGGATATCATCAAGAAAAATGCCACGAGTAGGATCCATGTCGCATATCCACCCTCCCTCCCCCCCCCCCCCGGTAAATACGTTACTCCACTGATATGATGCGAACGGTAAACCGTTCAGACCCGATTGCGAGAAATATATGCGGTGTGGCGCGATAAAAAAAAAACAGTCGGCAATAAAACCGTTTAGACGGACGCGCGACGCCGAAAAAACCGCTGCGTGAAAAGGCCCCGACGAGTAGAAAAAAACGACGACCTCTTAATGGTTTGCCGGACGTGTAAAATCGTCCGTTAAAAAGTTGCCTATAAAAAACGAAGGAGTTATTCTATCTGAAAAATGACGGGCACAATATTTTACTATGTACGCACGCACAACACACTGTTCGGAATTTCGGTCCGAAACCCATTTAGGCCAATATCGTTTGTACCTCGACGGTTTTCAGTTATCCGTGTTGGCGAAAAATCGTTACGAGGCACAAACTTGCGGTACAATATTGGATATTAATCCATAAATAAAAAGATAACTATTGGCCCAATATACGTTTTGAACCGAAATTTCAAAGTGGGGCGCTGGAAAAATACATATCCTTCAAACATAAATATAGTTGTACGTGGGCCTATAGTATACAATATGTATTTTTATTATAACCACCTGTGGTACAGTTGTCACCAGATAAATTGGCACGGCGGCGGCGGTTTTCTGTAAGTGTAACCCAAACCAGTCGTGGTGTGTTTCGGCCGCACCAAGTTGTTTGTCGTAAATGCATGTAAAAATAAACGACTTCGGCTGACAAAGACAAAATTAATAGATTCATGTGATGTGGAAACTGGAAAAAAAATCAGTTTTAAAATGTTATGATAATATATTCGGTAATAACATCCAAATACGGGGAACCCCTGGTTTTCGTTCATTGTTTTCATCCGTGGTTTTCATCCTGGTTTTAACATCCCGCAGATGTTACAATGCGATGTTAAAGGGCTGTCAATGTTAAAACCTTAAGTTGATATGTTAAGTTAAAACCTCTCAAGGATTTCACAACTTAACATCCCAAAGATATAAAATTCAAATATCACTCAATCACTGGACGTTAGCATACCTAGCGATATCTCTTTGACATATCTCTTGAGTTCAAATGAACAACATCGCACATCACAAAATACATGCCACGTGATATATTATAAACTGATTTTTGCACAGTGGGATCCCATACTAAACGTTTTACGTTGGCCCCTAACGTCTCGGCGAAGTGTATTTTTTTTTATGATGTCCAATATAGTAACGTCGCAATGCGATGTTTATAAAACGTTTCAAAACCGTAGTATTGTTGACATTGTCACTAAAAAACATATTTCAAATATTCCCGGGACGTTTAAAATAATTGTACTGTCCCGCAATATCATTTTATTATTTACGTTATAGGTACATTGTAACATCGCAAATATTATATATACAGGGTGTTTCCGAAGTGAGTACCATAAATTCGTACACATACTCAGTGGAGCGACCCAATGACGAAAGCTTTGAAATTTTTTTTCTACTTTTAAAACCTACGTTTTTTTTAAAATTTATTCATTATATATTGATATAAATGTAAAAATTAATACACCGTTCTATTTATCGAAAAATTCTCATACGGATCGATATATCACATCATTTTCGCCATATTCGCCCGACTTTGACGCCCGCGAGACGCTCATGTCGCCACGAGGAAAAAAGTGATGTGGCATATCGATTCGTATGATAATTCTCCAGGAAATATCATGGTTTAATTTATTTATAGACGTCTAACTTTCCTGATTAATTAACACGGATTTTAAAATAGTAAAATCACCAAAAACAAATGTTTTGTTTGCAAATTAATCCAGTTACGTGATTGGCAATTATTTCAGCCGATCGCTGGTTATTCTCACTTGCAGATTGAAAATGCACGCCATGCATTGAGTTGTAGTATTATATTTAGGTGTTTTAAATAACGATTTTATTTCAAATGTACGTATATCTTTGTTATGAAATACCGGCTATTAAATTATAATATCACAAATACGTTTTTATGATTCGATAAGAGATGAAAACGTTATATCTATCTACTGAACATATTTTGAAGATTGTATTACTGTACTTTCTTTGGTCAATATTGCAGGTTACTGTCGAGTTACTGAGCAGTTTACTACATAATATTTAATAATAATAAGTTCAGTTAAGATTGTTTCTTGTTAGATAGAGACATGGGCGGGCATCAGTAGGACAGATTTCTGGGGGGAGGATTTAATTAAATAATTAAATAAATTATTATATTTTCATATTATAAACTACCGGTTTGAACAATAGTCTATTGTAAAGTTATTCTCCAGGGGCGCATGCTCCTCCCCTGATCACACAAATATGGGCTTTAAGGAAAAAAGAAAGAGTTGCGAAAAGCATGAAAAGCTAGGTCTACTTCGCGGCTTACTCCAATGAAGGTCTTGTGGAATTGAGGCTATACGTAATTGGCATGGCGATGGAGGGAAATTTTTGAATCAACACTGTGAATTTAATAAGAGTAAGATTGGACTGGAACTGATGTTAAATTGTGTTATACATTTCGGTATATAACATACTAAAAGTAACTTTTTTGGGTATTCTCCAGGGGTGGCTGTGTTCCTCCTCTCCCTCCCTAATGTGCACCTATATATAGGAGCTTTAAGCAAAAGAGGGGGTAGCCAAAATCGTGATGTGCTAGGTCCATTTCCCCTTGAGTTATGAGCAATCCAAAATTCGGTTTTGGACTACCCAAGCTCGTTCTAGCTGTTTTTAAATGCGATCATCTATATTCAATATTTACATACCTTATGATACCTTTATTTCACATGGAACAAGCATCTGAGTAGGAAGGTTAAGGCGTCTGTTAATTACCTCCCCAAAACCATATGGTATTTGTTGGTCGTGGTATATATCGCAGCGCAGATATCCTTTTTTTGTATTATTTTACAAAAATTGTTATCGAAATATTATTGCATGGATGTTGCAAAAGAAACATTCATATAACATCTCGTAAAAGACATCACCGCAGGACAAATGCGGTCCCAGC
>JAIPRL010009554.1:0-17341 GCA_025469235.1 Pemphigus obesinymphae
ACTCGCCTATATTCTTTTTAATACTTCTCATACTTTTTGACAAGTTTTATGCCGGCTGTCGACCGGACGCAACCTCAATTAGTCGACTTCTACGACAGGCATGAGGAAACCGTGGAGGTATTCTTAGCCCCCTCCACAGGGACCATACATATATATATATATATATATATATATATATATTTAAATCGGTATAAATAATTAATAATTAATGTTTACTTGGTAACTAATTTTATATACCTATCTGTTATTATGAAAAAAAATGTTGATCCCCGCCACATAATCTACCCTAAGTTATTGTGCCACTTCTACTATTATGTGCAAAACTTATAACTAATAATGTTTTTCTTTATACTAAAAAATATACTAATAGTTATGATTTTTAAGGACTAATAAAACAATTTAAAATTTCTTAAAATGACCAAAAAGTTTAAATCCCACACGACCACGTTTAACTTTTATTTGTTTATTTCCCATAGGCTTTGTTTTTGACCATCCGAATTAAGAACAAATATGATTGCGGTAAACTTCGGGAAACGTAAAAAATGAAATAAAACCAAACTCGATTTGTGGCGTTCGATCTTATAGAAATAGGTGAATTAAATTTGGTGTTGCGGCGAGTTTGTTGATTTATTTAATGTAAAAAAAAGTTTTCTTATAAAATTATTATCTTCAAGGACATCGTACAAGAATACAAAGTAAAAAATATTATAGGGCATATAAGTAAATTGCATTGAGTTATTTGTTTGAATTGTATATACGTTTGTATGTACCTAATCAAAAACGTCACAACGAAATTAATTTTGAAATTGAATTTCTCCACTGAAACATAAAAGGTTTATAGTATAATCCACCGGTACTGTTTCAATCCACTATACATTATTTGCGTCATACAAGGTCATCCGATAACTTCCGTTAGCGAGAGTTCCAATCGTTCACTCCATTAAACGGTTATAGGTCATCGAAAACCGGAAAATTGTAATCATAAACAGACGAGATTTTATTCCTACACGTCTTTAGGAATAGAAATATTAAATACATACATTAAACAAGCCTGAGTAAGTAAATCAATTTTTTTTATATATATATATATATATATAAATAGGTTAGATCAAGTTAAATTAAAAGAGATAAAAAGAGAATTAAAATTTTGGATTTAAGACAAACGTTGAAATTTGAAAAAATCAATAAATATGCATAACACAGACTATTTAAATTAAAGTACACGATAAACTTTATTTTTTTAATTAAAAAAAATTTAGTTATGAGGTACAGTTTTAGTAGACAGTGGCAGATCCACGGGAAGAAAATGGGGGAAGTCCTCCATCAAAAAAGTCATGAGAGGTTTTTATATAATATATTTATGTCATAGGTTCCCTATTATATATTTTTATTTTTCTTATATTTTTAAAACTAATTTCTACCCCAAATTGACTATATTATTATAATTGTATTTATAATGCGATTTATTTGATTATTCATATTTTTATATTTTTTGTTTATTTTTTATATTATTTGTTTACGACAAAATAATATACCTACCTACTTAGGTAATTTAATTCAAACCTCTCTCAATTCGTAACAATTTTATACAAAACTACCTAATAACATTATGGTTTTCGATAAATTACTTGAATTATCCAATATAAATTATACCCAATTGCATATATTAAAATATATAAAGCCTATGTTGAATACATTTAAATATTTTAAATTCAAATATATTTATTGTTATAACTAATATTTATGATATTTTTAGAATTATTTTTTCATATAATAATATTATTGTTTTGTTGGTTTTGTACTTATCGGTTTTATAAAACCTAAAATATACTACAAAAATAAAACATATAGTAGGCATCATGATAATTTTTTATAGATATTATTTAATGTAATTTTACTTCTTATTTTTATATTTTAATAAAAAAAAACCCTGTCAGTAGGCAATAGATGCACTTATATTTAAACATATCTTCATGCCAAAATAATACATGTTGTTGAAAAATGAAAATAGCTATTAAATGTAATGTATACCGACTTTTTGAATATAACTAAAACTGCGTATTATTAACATTGCATAAAATATTAAGCATTATAACCTCAAATTAAATCTTTTATGACGTAAAAACTTTAAAATTGAAAATTTCTATAAATATCCCAAAATTGGAATAGAAAAGTAAACAAAAATTACTTTAACATTGTATTTAAAATTTAAATACATTTTGTGTGATAATTTCAAAATTAAATCACTATTATTTACAGAATTACAATGAAAATTCCATATTCGATGTTAAAAATAGAATAATGTTAATGGAATTTTCGAGTATAGGTATAAAGATCATTATATACACATCATTAAAAAAATCAATATGCTCAAAATCTAAAAATATTAGAAACTACATTACTTACCAAATTAAAAATAACTGTATAATATGCAATTTGAGACTAAGGTTCGTTCGGAAGTTATATTTTTGGGGGGATGTTTTTATAATTTGCCGACTAGTCCGATGTATTATTTCAAAAACGGTAAATAAGCAAAAAAAAAAACAGTTCTTCAATCAGCGATGATGATTTTATTAATAAGAAAACAGTAACATTTTGCCGACTGTGTCAATTTTTCTTCCAAATATGCGAGATTTTAGACTGACAAAAACCTCTGTTAGTGGTAAATACCTCCCTACCACCTCACCGTTTAGAACACTTTCGTGTGCGAGCAAGACCATCAGAAGAGCAATGCGACTGGAGCAGTTGCTTAGGGCCACGCGTTATTCTGAAGCTATAAACATATATTTTATTGAGAAGAAAAACACAATATATTTTTATTTATTCCTATTACACATAATTTTCACCACGATATTTTTTAAGGTATTTCTTCATGTCTAACGAAATAAAGTTTAAAAAAAAATTAAGGCGCCAAAAAATGAATTTGCTTGGGGTACCGCTATTCGGAACGCCGCCACTGTGTGCGAGTGATAATATATAAATAACATATCAGTATAAAATATTTAAAAAAATTTTATCTTATGATACAAAGTGGTCAAAATGATATTTATCTCTGATATTTAAATATAGCATTAAAATAAAAATAGGGCGACATTTAAAATGTTTTTTTTTTTTTTTTGGGTTATTTTCATAAACGTTTAAATAATAATTATATTGTTTACTGTGGTTAATCGTAATAGAGTTTTTACCGAAATAATAACTGTAGATTTTTCACTGAACCGACGATTAAGTATAAAGATTAAAAAAATATAAGAGCCGACCGAATATACTCTCACTTTGTTTATCTAAGAACAGTTGCCCAAATTTAAACGCAGCTACAGAAACCATTCCATTCGGTAAATTGTTAGAAATTAGAATCGTGTTAAATTATTAGAATCGTGTACGATCAGAGGTCAGATGTTGGATAAGTACCGTAAAAAGTAACGTATGTTATAGTGAAATTTTTTGATTTTAAGTGCTCGTAAACATCATTTTCTTATTATAAATATGTACATACAGGTTAAGATTTAAAAATATGTATTTCTTTTAGAAGAGCAATAAACCTCACTAAACAAGTTTAAGTTAGATTCCCGTTCATTTCATTACGAAAAATTAATATTATAAAATCATAGTTTTTCATAAATAAACTAAAAAATAAATTCTTATTATTTTTATCTAAGAATGGAGTCCTATATATTATATATAGCACATTATTACATAAATTATGCATAATTATTTTAAGGTGTTATATAACGACAGTTATCGGTATCTGATTAATATTGTATTTATATAAAATATAAAATTAAATTAAAGATTTTTTCATGGATTACAAAATTCTAAACAAAAACTTTTTAAAAATTTCTGGAAGTGTGAAAAGGTTCCAATTTATTATACGTAAACTGCTGACAAATCTTGTGCTGATGGCACTGTCTAACTTTAATTATACTTTTTTATTTTTTAGTATGGAAATTGTCTATACATAGAAATATTTCATAATGAAGTTTTTTTTTTTTAATTTTAAATAACTTATAATTGTTTTTGTATAAACAATAGTAGAACTTTATCTAAAATTTCACAATAATTTTGTTCCAATAAGAAAAGTTAAAAAAGTATTATGATCGTTTAAACCTTAAAAACGATCTCCTAAACAATTTAAAAATATTATTATTATAAAGTATTATTTCTTACCTAACAGTTATGTTATACATATTATTACAATTAAAGTAAAAAACTAAAGTGCTACGAATAAATTTATATTTAAAATTAAACGCTCTCTTTTATGAGCGTGGGTAAAAATTGGCAATTCATTATACATAGAATATCTATACGTTATAGGTACATTAATTAAAGTTAGTGTGTGAGAACTATAATTACCTAAAATTCTCAAAAATTTCAAATGCTCACTGAATTTTCCTCATAAATTCCTACTAATTTACTATGGACAACTGCTAAAAGGGAAAGATTTTTGTAAAAATACTCGAGTTGTTCGATTGCGATCTTATCAAAATATTTGTATTTATTACATTGTTTACTGGGTTATGTATAAAAAATGTTTTACATTTTATAACTTTATTAATATACAATTTAAAATAATATTTTTGTGTTTTTAATAAATTTTTTTTTTAATTATTTTGATTATAATGCTTGTTGAATTTAAAAAAAAAAAAAAAACAAAAAATGTTTTCCTACATAATCCAAACAAGAGCTTAATAAATGTACACAAATATTTAAAACAGTAATCGGACAACGGGAACTATGGATACTGTCTAATCTTCTGCTTATTTGCCTAAATGTTTATTTTTGCCTGTATCGGATACAGGAACATTTTTTTAAATATTTATAATGTATTTTATTGCAATAATTAATACATACAAATAAAATATTATTAACTAACGGTTTTAACAGGTTACAAAGGCATATTATGTCATAGAAATTATTATCCTCTGTACCGTTTTGATAATATAAAAAAAAATGCTCAGTAACGTCCCGAATAGTAGTAGTTATCGAATATGAATAAAAATATTGAATAAATATTATATTTATATGTAAATATTTTATTATTTCTATTTGATTACAGATTAGTGCTTGACAAGATAATAATAACTAAAATGTCTCGCGGATAGAAACTGGAACTGAACTACGTATCTTAACTCCCTGGGCCCTGGTTAAAATAATGATTGCTCTGCAATTTTCTGATTTTCATTTAACCAATTAACATAATATCGATTTTATCAGAACCTGAAGTATATGGATGTATCGGTGGATATTCTCGAACTATTGAGATTTCGTGATAGAGATATAAAACGAAATGAACTTACACTTTACTTATAAGTATGTGTAAACATGTTAAAATTTAACGTAATATTATATTTTTCTCGGGGCGTTTTAATGGCGGAATTTACGAAATTTGTATTTATCCGGCGTTAGATAAATATCACTTAATATTAATACCTGGTTACCAAAACTGGTCTATATATGTATTATAATTTTTATGTTCATTCATGAATTTGTGATAGTTTCCCATACCAGAGCTGTAACCGGTAATCAGTTAATTGATTTAATATTTTAATATATCTACATATTATATAATATAATAATAATATTAATAATAATAATAATAATATATATATATATATATATATATATATACCTAATATAAATAATTCATACTTCGATAATCGACCTTAAGTAATTCAAAAATAACGAGAACACGTATTACAAATCACAATATGAATAACACGAGTGGCCGTAGATTAATTAAGTCATGCGTTACAGTTACAGACTGTCTTACGCGATTTTATTGATTTCAATATTTCCTAAGCACTTCAGTAAAAATCCTGTGTTATTTTTATAATAAAAGTAATTTAGTTATTATTTAATTCAGTGGAAAAAATTAATATAAATAAATAATCCTTTAACTTTATCAATTAATATTACTAATGTACAATTTCAAAGAGTTAAATTTTCTGAAAATCTAGACGGGTATGCTTCTGAATTTTATTAAAACAGGATTTTTATTGATATTATGATTATTATTATTATTATTATTATTTTTTTTTTTTTTTGATTCGTTGAAAACATAAATAATTACGCGATAATTCAACAACGTAAAAATATCCATTCAATATTACTCCATTGAAGAAATGTTCACCTGTCCGGAACGAAATACGCATACAGAATAGATATAAGTACTTATAATCGCCAAATATATGTATAATAAAAATATAAATAAACAACTTTTAATTAAGTATACAAAATAAATAAAGTACTTAAAAATTTTCAAACATTTTTAAAAATAATCTCAATCGAATAATTAATGCTTTTAACTTATAAAAATACAAAACATATTTGTCAATTGATTTAGATTCTGAACAGACAGAGTCCAACTCTTTGTTAGACAATAATGAATGATGTCTATTTTAATTTTTCTTGAAAATTACATTTTCAATTATAGGCAGAAAAGAGTAGAAGTTTTGGAATAAAGAGGTTTTTAAAAGAGAGCCAGTACTTTGGAGAGTGCTTTTTGACTTTCCTAATAATTTTCTTATGCGTAAAGAAAAACTACATACCTAACATTTTTTACATTGTAAAATAATAATCACAGGAACTTAATATGTTTTGCATTAAATATTTACTATAACATAATATTAACGTGACAAAATTAAAATTTTTTTACAAATTTCCAGTATTTTATAAAAAAAAAAAAATTAATATTTAATTTAAAAATGAAAATATTAAATTTGATTTATTATAAGCCTATAATCTATACAGTATATTTATGTAAACTTTTTCAGGCACAATCAGTTGAGATTTCAAAATGAGATTAGATAAGCTCGTATAATAGGAAAATTAATTTTAAATTATACTTTAGAGAGGTCATTATACAATTTACTCAGTAGTTTTGAAAAGCTTAAATGAAAACTATTAAAAATAAAGGACAATTTATTATTGGGTACTTATAAAATAGGTATACTAATAAAACGGAAGATAATTATACCAAATTTCGTTCTGAATTTTTTTTTTAATTAAATATTTCATATAGATTATATCCTATCTAATGTCAGATAATTGTAACAAATATATATAAGTATATTATACACATTTTAAGAATTAATTTACAAAATATAAAGTGGACTTTGCACTTTCAAGTTTTACCATAGGCAACCCACCCCTTCTCGTCCTCTCTCAGTTTACGTTTATGATCATCTTCATTTGTAATGTCAATAAAAAATGCAATCAACGGAACACAATTTTATTGTTATCTTAATAATAAGGGTATGGTTTTAAAACTTAAATTTGTATAAAATGATTATCGATATTATTGAAATAATTATTATTCTATTTCACTATGCCAGCGATAGGCGGTGATGAATCCATTTAAATGTCAGTTGCACTCGAAAAATTGTACTTCTTAAAATTGCCTTTTTCTGTGAAACGAAATTTATACTTTTGAGTTGATACTAATAATTATATTATTACTATTGATTATGAATAAATAACTATATAGGTACTTTTAATTTTAAAATAAATAATAAAATAATAAAGTTCATAAATAAAATAAAAAATACATTTACTTTGCTGACATTTTTTTAACTATTTGTATACTTATGTATAGGTACTTATACTATATTTATGTAGAGTCCTGCACTAGTCGGATTGATTTTTATAAATTGTAGGATTGGATCTGATGGGCATGCCGATTGGTTAAGTTATATCCGGGTTTGACCACGTTGAATCAGTCGGGATAATTTTAGTGTTAGTATATATTTGTTAAATTTCAACGGTTTTATGTATAATTTTTTTTAGTATTTTTGAACTAGAATTATTTTATTGATTTTCGGTGTGAGTATTGAAAGTTGAGTATCTATAATTTTCTGGGACCGGGTCGGTTGGTCTGTATCAGGTTGAGTACGTATTAACCATACGGTTCTCTATCGAATCGAGCCGGGTCAATTTACAGGTTTAACTGGATCGAGTTTTACTGAATTAAAATTTCGCTTGAATGTGATGGTCGGGCCCATTTCGTTGGGCCGTGTAGATCTCTAATATTTTCTGAAAATATGTTTCGGTAAATGAACATTTTATGAAACTTGGATTGTAAAATATAGAAATTGGAATACAAAAAATACCCGCCGTTGATATTAGCATTAAACTATGTTTTATGTAAAATACCGTCTATATATATATATTATATAATACTGTAAACACAATGCGTCATAGTCAGTACGAATCACATAGGATAGTGTATTTTAATTTTAAGAGCAATGATTCGCGTTGCCAAATTAATTCTGAGTGAAATTCCGTTAGGTCAGGTTATTAATTATAAAAATATAAAAATTAATATTTTACAATGTAAAACAATTTTCTGGTTTTTTTTTCAGTATATTTTTGTATTACAAAATATTAAATAAATTTAAAAAAAAAAAAAAACGATTAACTGATTAAGTTGAGGTTTAAAAATATTAATACTCTCTTAAATACTGCACCTTTAACAGATTGATAATATACTATTGTTGTATTAACGCAAATATAATAAATATTTATATATGATAATAGTTACCTAGTCCACATTTTCGTTGTATTTAATAATTTAAGTACCTACCTACACATTATGTGTAGGTACTTATAGGTGTAACACATAACACATATGCATACGTATAGGTAACAGCCATAGGTTAGGTAACCTAACCTACCTAATGTTACATTTTTTCACCATCATAGATATTGAAATGTGTTTTATTTTTAATCCGTTTGGATGTATATAATTATTTTTCAAGGGGGTTTGTATTCATTTTGTACGTAGGTCGTGATAGACGTTATATTATAACTATTTGTAAAGCATTGTTTTGAAATATTAATTTTTTTGTTTAGAACATTAGGAAAATCAGTAGTTGGTACTCGGACGGACGACAGCTTCGGAACACTGTGTACCGTTTGCCATTTCACTTTTTACGTCTTTATTTTCATATAAATATAAAATATTTTAGTTTTGTTAATAACTTAGTTATGACACAGGTAAAAGGTGCAATTCTATAAGTTTTAACATCTTCGTATTATTGCTATAGATTTAATACTACGTGATACCCGAATTTGTTAGAGCAATGTAGAAAAATCACATTACGTAAAACAATGAAAAAGTTATGAAAAAGGGAATATTATCTAAAAATCGACATATCCTTTTTGTAAAATATATTGTTTTACTAAAAAATTTTATATATTTAAAAAAAAAATGTTTTTTTTTTTTTTATTATAACTTAATATTTATTAACTATATGCTACAGGGTCAGTATATGAGTATTATTAATATGTAATTTTGTTAGAATCCTCGAAATAAAATATATGTATATGAACTTTTTTAGGACGTAATTTTTTCATTAGAAATGGCCGGGTTGAACATAACATCGGTCTGCTTCAAATGTTTGCATTCCCGTTTAAAAATTAAAAAACTGAAATGACGCCTCTGGCTCGAAGGCGTTCATATATTGTGATAATATTATACAGTCGGATTTGTCTCGGACACTACAATAAGCCGATTTTCGTCACAATTGTACGACTTATAGAATTCTGAACAAAAGAAATGAAAACCTTGAGGATATCGTAAATGTAAGCAAATCAGTTGTAAATACGTCTAAAATAATAAATCCCAACAAATAACTGAGAACATAATAGAAATAATTATAACTCTGTATTGTATTTTGGAGAATAAAATTCATTAAAGATCTCGATTAAAACTTCTAGATATAATACGCAAGTTTAGTGAATTGCATCTTGAAAAAAAATGGTCATACACAGTTAAGTGAATTGCAGCCCCGATATTTTTACCAAAAAAATTAAATTGCGGTAAATTGCGTGCCAATATTTTCATCGCCGTTTAGCTCTTCGTACTATTTAATTGAGCGAGAAAAAATAATAAAATGAAAAAATAAAAAATATAGAATTTAATTTTATATACGTCTATAGTATATAGTGTGAAATACTAATCACAAAATACGTCGTACAGAAACACGTCAGACGTGACATAGCAGCCATTTGATTGCACCTTCGTTCTTATCTCTACCTATCGGAGTACCCAAGTAATAATATATATATATCCATATAACTACATAAAACAAAGCAGATACGGTTAAGGTAGACTACCTTTATATTATGGTTAATAACATGTGCATCAATAAATATAACAAAGGGATAGATTTATCATATTTATGCTAGTATAGCATAAGCATAGTTATAATAATTAATATTACATCACAACTATTTTTAGACCAATGACTAATATTATGACACTAAATCAAAATGGAGGAGATACAACCAACAGGGTGTGTATGTCTATAAATACCCTCCCTAGAGTATCGGTTCTCAGGTGATGTTACAATCTCGAACCGCTGTCTCACTCTCAGTTTCTTCTTGTGTTTCTATTTATATGTTTTTCTCTATCAACTTAACAGTTTATATGTCATCTATCTTTTTTTTACCATCGATGTAATACGTGATTCTCTACACAACGAATCTATACCTACAAAGTAATCTTCAATCCGAAGCCAGGTAGTATATTTATGTGTTGTGTAAAGACAGTGTGACTTTATTCTCATATATTACATCATATTTCATGATTAACCTAAAAAATTATAATCTGCCGAAAAACAAAACAAAACTGACTATACTAAAAAGTGAATATTCTCTAAGATACTATCGAAAATTCCACTTTATCTAAACATATTTTATCTCTTTATAGTGATAAAAAAATATTGGGTTCTAAAATATTTGAAAAAATGACGCATAAATCTCAATAGAATATCGTTGAATTTACGTCAGATGTCTCAATTATGAAATTTTTCTAAAAGTTAATTCCACAGGTGTTTCTATACAGTGTTTTTTTTCTTCTCTTACATGTATAGTCATTGTAATTACAGTACTATACCCCTTTTTATTTTCTCTTTAAAAAACGTATTTGATATGTTGTAAAATATATATATATATGAAATATGTAGGTGGTGTATATAAATATAATATTATTATAAATAAAATATATTTCTGATTCCTATACTCTACGATTTAGAAAACAAAAAATGTGAGAGGTGGACTCCCGTAAGCTTCCCACTTTAAATCCTACGCCCAACAAAACATGTCACTTACTCACAGAAAAAATATGTAATGAAACGAAAGTTAAGCAAGAGGTTCAGTGATGAAATATAAAAATATAAAAATATAAATAGTAATAAGTGGTAAAATATATATATATATATATGAATATAGTTTGGATATAAGTTTATAGTTGGCGTAATTAGGATTGATCGGAAGATAGGTATATACGTAAATATATAATAGACGGGGTATATTCTTGGTCAAAGTGAAAGGGACAGTAAATATTATGATGTTTCGAACAAATGTCCTACGCGTACCTACCCATGTATATGAAATCATATATCGAATGATGTATAATATAGAAAAGGATAATAACGTTTATTATATGGGTTCGTGTATGATTGCCTCGCTGCGACCGCAAGCCTCGTCGTATTAAATTACGTGTTTTTAATGAAAAATATACGATGACGTGTATTATTATTTTATTTATCGTGCCTAATTACTAACTACAATTATTTCATGACTTTTGTATAGTGGTAGAAATAGATAGGAAAGTAAGCTTAAGGTGAATATAAGTTCACGTACCTTTTGTGGGATGAAGTTCTAGACGTTCTGCGTTGATATATGAAAAAAATCACTCTATACGTAATACGCGAGTAGGATAAAATAAAGGGATTCGTGGGTTCGATGAATGTAACCACGCTATCGACTGTATTACGTGAATAAAGTCTAGTACGATAAAATAGTAGACCAAATGCTCCTTTTGCCCATTTAAACTACAGTGTTTGCTGCAGCGAATCGCCACTGATATGTGAAATTTTCGACCCAAAAGTTACCAATTATTTGCCGAGCGCAATTAAGCTGACGACATGTAAGACCGTTTAATCTGAATGAAAAACGCCATCTGTGAGACAAAAGAAAGCCGACGGAAAGTGAATTGAATATAGGAAAGATTAGATATTCTATTTGTCTATTTTAACTACAGTGTTTGCTGTTGCGATTAGCCACGGATATGTGCATTTTTAAGCCAGATGTGAACAATTATTTGCCGAGCGAAATTAATCTGAAGACATGTAAAAGAGTTTAATCTGAATTAAAAACGCTTTCTGTGAGACAAAAGAAAATAAATAATTGGACTGAGATTCTTTGATTTATGAAGTACCCATATATATTTGAAGAAATACGATAAGTAAATTAAATGCAAATTTAAAGTATAATACAGATACTTGAATTGATAACAATGCACCAGAAGCGATGAATAAAGGGAGCCACCACACGCATTGTTTCAGTAAAAAAACAAAATATATACGTGCTTTGATATGTTCAAAAAAGAGTGTAAAAATCAAGTACGTAATGCTCAGAGCAATGCTACACATCTAAGCCCACGAAAATACTGCGAAATTAGTCGTCGACGTAGAGTAAGTCAGAATGAGTATATTGATTTATGTAATAATCAAGACTGAAAGATGACAGATGCGGAGCACATTGTTGCGCTCCCTTATAAAACCTCGATAAGAGCGACAGATCGTCTCCACTTGATGGGTGTACTGGAAGGGAATTATCTACTTGGTTTTTTAAGTAGCTGTTGTTAATGACTGCATCGTAATGTAAACGTGGCATAGGTATTATAATTTAATATTATTGGTTGATACGTGAAACATCATAATAAGGTACAATATTATACACATATTATAATTAAATATTAGAATATTATAGTTAATAATATAATCAGCTGAGATCGTCGTGTAATATACGCTGGATTTTTTAATACAATTTGGGCGGTTTATTTGAATTTATGTTGGTTTTTTTTTATCTGAATACGGTGCATCGTGTACAATTATATCATATCTGTTGTGTTTATTTCGTAAATACGAAAATATTGTTATATTACAATTTTCTAAGTACTACAAAAATTAAAATTAATTTAATAGTAAAAAACTAAGCAGAAAAACACTTTAATTGTATTAATATGCAGGTACATAGAAATCAATAATTGTAACGAGTATTTTCCTAGACAAACAATAAATAATATGTTCTAAATATTTCCAGAACGTAAAATAATATTCATATACATTTATTAGAGGGTCCATTTTTGTTTATTTTATACGTAAATTCGATTTGTGATCTTAATTTTGATATACACATTAAAATCTCTGGTTGCTGTATATGCAGATGATACCTGCTTACTTTTTCCTGACAAATCATGGAAAGAGATACATTATAAATCCACAATTGGTTTGAATACCGTTTACAAATCCCTGAGTGCCAGTAAACAAAATTTAAATAAAGATAAAAAGTGTTTATGACTTTTTCTATTGATAAAACTAACACAAATTTGAATACAAAAACAATATGTAGTTGCACTTGAGGTAAAAAATAATTGTGATCTAAATACATGTAAAAGTATTAAAAAGGTGTCATAAATATGATATTTAGATATTATTTTCAAAAAAGTCTAATTTAAATTTTAAATTTTGTGTAATAACTAATAGCATATAAATTGATTACACTGATTAAAAATTATTTGATACCTAAAAAAGTAAAATCATTATTTTTAGTATATTATGCACTATGATAGTTATGTGTTAGTTTTTCAATATGCGGTGGATTAGGTAATAATTTAATTTTAAATATACTTCAAATGAAACAAAATAATATAGTTCGAATCTGCTTGAATAAGTGTACTTCAAAAGGATCAACATGTCAAAAAACAGGGATTTGGGTATATTTCCAGTAAAATACCTACATAAAGAGCGGCTCTAATGTTTATGTTCAAACGTTTTGTCAAAGGTAATAGTAAGAAATGTTTTGAATATAAAATAGAGAATAAAGTTAATAATATTTCTGTGAAGTATGCTTTTAAATCTTTTGGCCAATCTTTTTTTGACTATTAAGAACCTGCGTATTTGAATTCTTTACCATATTAGATTAAAATAAAAATCCACCATAATCAAAAATGTTGTTTATAATTGTTTTTTTTTTAGAATGACAATAATTTCTAAATTAATTTTTTTAATAATATTTAAATAATTAATTGTTTTTGTTTAAATTGTGTTTTGTTCTTTTATTTTTATTTTTACTCAATTTACGTTTATAGTTTAATGTTATTTATTCTATATAATTATATATATCTATCTTGCATTATGCAAGTACTTATATTGTAATTAAAAAAAAAAAAGGTAATAATACAACTATTTAGAAACCTATATTGAAGATAATAATTAATGTGTCAAAAATATATTCAACATAATGTTTTAAATAATAAAACATTTATTTATTTATTTTTTTTTTTTTTTGAGGTGGTGGTCGAGTTTTTGGTAACGTATTTATGTTATTTTTCCTGGGGAGTCCATATAAGGTGTATTAAAAGAAATATTAAGTAAATATAAATATTAACAAGCTTAAAACAACCTTCTTATGAATTAGCAACAAGTATGTCAATAAAAATATTATTTATAATATATATATTATATATATTTATATATTATTTATTAATAAATGTTGTGAATGGAATATTCAATATACCAAATACAGTTTGAACAAATTGTAAAAAAATTCAGAACATTTTTTTTTGAACCGACCAATTAGTTGGGAGAAAAAACGAAGTAAAAGAAGAAGAAAAACACGATTTTTGAAAAAATTCAACTAAATTTAAATATTGCCAATATAATATTTTAAAATCATTTCATGAATATTATTGGTCGGTATGTTATTAGAATATTATTTTCAAAAGTTAATTTTAAAGTTTCAAGACTAAAATTTCCCAGAAATATTTATAGATAATTATGTTACATTCTGACACAGAATCTGACATGAGTTTTTTCGTTTCTGGTTTCGATTTAAATTATTTAAAACAATAAAATCGAACAGAAATTGTAAACTCCTAAATAAAAATGTAATAAGCTAAGTGTTGTGCTTTAAAACATTAAATTATAATATCAAATGATGAATAGACAATAAACTCGTTTAGGTGCATTTAGAAGTTTATCATATATTTAAAATTTTAGGTTCTGATACCAGTTCCTGTACTTTGATTTTAATTTCATAACCGGTTCCAAAACTGATTCATCTTACTTCGTTTCCGACCCCCATACTTTATACAAAATGTTTTAAGAAAAACATTTCATTGGTGGCTGTTTTTGAGAGTAAAATCATTGGAAGTCTATAGATTTCACTCTGAATATTACACTTACTTACAAATCGATTCATATTAAAATATATAGTATGATCTTTCTATTACCTACTACTCGATTAAATGAATCATAGTTTATAATAAATTATATGTTGTAGTACACACGTGCGTGTCTGCCACATGAATAATAATGAAATATTTTACAACGACCAATTCCGGTGGACCCAACGGAGCATAAAATATCATGCCGTAGGTCGTAGGTGAAACTGAGTAGGTTGATATTCTTAATTTAATGTACATAATTATTATCGGCAAATCACCCAAAGATAGGTACTTGGCTTTTTATAACTTTCCGACTTCAGTTTATTAATAGGATAGGTAAATAATTACAATTTAATTTATTTATAACTACTAGTTAATGTCGTTTTCTGAAATTTAATATCTATATATTATTTATGGTTTGTGTATGTATATATATTATTATCTTTATCATATTTGATATAGTGGGATTAACCAGGAGACAGTAGTGATTATCTATATACATCGAGTACTTACATTTGAATAATTATAATTATGTTTTGAGGAGAACCGGTTACCTAAAAACATAATCTATTTTTATTGACAAATTTTGTTTTATGGTTTTATCAGACTAAGTCTCGGTTCCTCGATCTAATTTACTTACCGAATAACATGAATTATTCGAAAGATGAGGAAAAATGAACAATTACTGGTTTTTAATGTTGAGATAACGCTTATTTGCCAAATAACGTTATTCGATAGTATTTATTCTGAAAAAAATTTATTTGACAAATCACTGCTAATAATATAGACTATCTGATTCATTATTTATGTTATTACTTCAAACTAAAAAATAAATAACGATCGAGTAAATCTGTGTAACTCGTTCCATAGTTTACTATTGGTATCTCCTATTTGTATCACTGTTTAATGAATAACTTTTGCATTGAAAAACACTAGTCACTTTATTCGACAAATAGTTAATAGTTATCTGGCTGATAGGTGGACCATTTAAAACTGAAATTAAATCGTTTAAAAACGTTATCATTAGGTTTTTGACAATAACGAGATTTTTAGATCTTAACAAATTCGTATTTATGTTTAAAGGCAGATTGATCAGTAATTTGTACTATTATAACTGTTCGATATACACCGTTTTACATTAAGAGTTTTGAATGTAGAGTGTTACATAATATTATGATGACTGATAAGTAAGTAAAAGATATCAGTTTCTGACATATTCAATAGTTGGGCTTGAAAATGAAATTAAGTAAATTGAATATAATTCAATAAATTGGATTAGTTTTATAATTCTAATAAATATAAACTATAAATACCTAAGAGATTGAAAGAAAACGACGGTTTTCTGCTTATTACGATAAAAAACACTTTTGCCCAAAATTTATTTATAAATTATGTGGAAATAGCCGTTTTTCTTATCAAAAATTACTATATATTATTTTGTTAATTATTGAAAATGTTTTAAATGAGAATAAAATCATACATATTTCAGCTAATTTTAAGTATTTATTTTTGAGACGTCGGTAGTTTATCAGTCTAGGTCCTGACTGTTATCATATCCGTCACGATTTATTGAAACTTTTACTGATACTTTTATACATTTCAGTTTTTGGTGATATCATTTTCTTTTTATTACAATAATATACTGTGATTGCTATTTAAAAAAAGTATTTCAATAAATACTATGGAATATTATTTTAAAACTAGTTGGAAGAGCCCACTACGAGGGTGCTTAATTAAAATTAAATAAAAAGTATTTTAAACAAAAATATAAACATGTCAAACAACGAATAATATCAATCACCCTAATAACCAAATAAAAAATTTCCCCCTGAAGTATGTAATAAAAATATTATAAACGAATAATATCTATCTCCCTTGTAATCAAAACAACAGTCGTTACTATGCCCTATTGTCGGGTGAATGAAAAGTGGCCGCTGACCAATGTGTTAGCAACCTTTTTATCAGGGGTCCTCAAAATTAGTAAGAAATTAAAAATCTTGAATGCGTTATCATTTTGTTGTTATCACGCAATAAACAGAAAATACGAGCAACAACAAACACGTGCGTCATTCCGACTGTTCCGTAATCCGTATATATTTTGTGGTT
>JAIPRL010009555.1:0-17340 GCA_025469235.1 Pemphigus obesinymphae
CCCCCCCTAGCCATACGTTGTTATTAGATATAAGTTAAATAGTAATATATTGTCCTATATTTTTATATCCATAATTTTCGTATTTATTCATTTTCATCCATCTCCTCACTGTCCGACCTCATCCACATTTTCACAACCGTGCGGCAGTAATTCATAATATTCATACTTTGAACCTGCTGCCTAAACACATACATACATACATACATGCATACATACATACATACATGTAAATGTGTATGTAAATGTAAATAATGTATGGGTTTTCTATAGACATTTTTTATGAATTTTGAGAAAAATAAGAATCTAACAGTTTGATTATATTGAAATATGTCTTTAAAGTTATATAAAATGAGTCTTGTGTAATACAAATTTTATTCTTGTGTAAATGCGATGTTTGTTTAAAAAAAATATGTATAAGGATTTTCAATTTTTAACAATTTGAGAATTCGTAGAAAAATAAAATAAACATAAATTATAAAAACAAAATTATTTAGCAACCTACGTAGCTGATTTTTGATATATGCATTTTTACAAGTTTTATGAGTTATTACTAAATTTTTTGTCTTTTTTCAATAACATTAAATGTTAAATAATGAATATACCGAAAAAGAGGCTAGATAGATCGCTAAATAATATTATTAGTTATATTTTTTTTTTGTTTTATGTTTCTAACATGTTTGTAAGTTAATAAAAATGTTATTACAAGTTTTTCATTGAAAATTTGTAAATACGACGTTCTCTTAACAAAAAATCATTAATTTTATTAATAATAAGTAGGTATAATCATTCTGATTTACAGTTTTAGGGCTGGGAACTTTGATATTGAGGAGACTTTTATCCCCATTCTTACTTGTTAATTTTTAAATTTTTAATCTTCCACCACATACCAAAAATTGATTCATTGTTTGTGCCATAAGAATTGTTCAGAATTTTTTTGGTTTTTCATAAACTTACCACATAGTAGGTAATGTTAAAAAAATAATAATTAAAGCTAAACTTTTTTAAATGAGTAACTATTGCGAATTTGTCAATAGACCGTAAATAATAATTGCTCGAAGTAGTGAGTAAGTATACGTAGTATCAGAGGAGTTAGATATAAGATACTATAAAAAAAGTATCATGATACATGATAAATTCATTTTGGTATCTTGATACAAGATACAACTTACACATAAAAAAATTCGTGTCAATGAGGTAAGTAACAATATTAGTTTCAGGTTTATCTATAAATTCTGGGTTGAAATCTAGCTTTTGGGTACCGATGAAAAAATAATAAAAGAATATTTTCAAGGTTTAGCTATATCTAAAATACGGATCACTTCTAAATAAATCCATAGGGCTAATCCAAATATTTGAAATTATTCTTTGGAACATTATTATTGTATCACAGTATTTTTACCATACATTGATTTTTATACAACATAACTAACTGAACGATTTATTAACCATAAAACAGTATTTGAAGGTAATTAGGTATACAACTTTTTGCGAATAGAAATAATGAATAAAAATAAAATTACAAACCTCACTTGTATTTTTTAGGATTTAATTGCATTTTTAAACAAGAATCACTATTGTTAAAAAGCCAAGAAAAAGAGGAATTTAAAAATCTTATTGAGTTTTATTCACCAATAATTAATCAACATGCTAGCATTGCTAAATTGAACATGTGAAGACATAAAGTAATAATGGAAAACATAACTCTCCTCTCAAGATTACATACTTTAGATATTTGTAATAAAGAATTTTATCCCAATATTTACATGCTTCTCAAAATATTTTGCATATTGCCAGTTTCTCCTGCAACGCCGGAACGATCATTTTCTTCTTTAAGAAGGATTAAATTGTATCTTAAGAATAGTATGACGGAAGTAAATATTTTATCCTGCAATATTTATCTTGATTGAATTACACTATAACTATAAATATATACATTTTGTTATTAGAGTAGACCAAATGGGTTGGCTCAATTGTCATGTCCTCAAAATATTCAAATTTTGTCAGATGAGGTAATTGATGAGCTTTGTCTAAAAAATAGGAAATTAGATTTTGTGTTATAGTGTATGTAAAATAAAAATATTTATAATATAAAAATAAAAATGATTTTCGTGATTATTTAAAAGATTTGTTTACAGACTTTTTATGCCACATATGCTTTAGTAATCGCTATTATTTATTTGGAAAAAAGATGTTTAATCAATTTGTGTATCTATTTAATAATAATATTAACCACCACATCTTTAGAGAAATATTTTAAGAGAGGGTGAGGGAGCGAAGCCCGCTTCAGGTCAATAAAATATTTTCCATACATTTATCCCCCGCTTGACAAAATCCTAAATACGCCACTGATCTATGATACTGTCCAACTTTGGGTAGTATAGTAGATATAAAAAAAATTTGGCTATAAGTATTAACGAAAAAAATCAAGAAGTATATACCATAACGTATATCCTCCACTACATCCCTGACAATAAAAATATGTAATTTAAACATTCAATTTAAATATTTCGTTCAAAATGAAAAAAAAACGATTATTTAATTTTTATTAATGCATTTAAATCCATTTTACATTTCTCACTACTAATAATATTTATAATGTCATCATTTTGTATACTACTAATTAGTGTCAAAGTTATTTAAAATTAAACCTACGAAATACATTTCAAAATAATTAAAACTCAATATTACTATTGATAGAACTTAATACTTACTAGAAGTTTACCAGAATATTTCACAGTTACTATTTAAACCATTTCCTCCTGTTTCTGATATAAAATATCTTGACGTAATAGTTGAAGATATTGTTGGATGTGGTTTTTTGTTATAAAATAATTGTTAAGAGACTCTCTCAATTTTTACTTTCTTTTTTTTCTAATTCTCTAAATTCTATGTTTTTCTGCACCTCCAGGCATATTTTTTAAACAAGTAAGAAGAGCGTTAAACCACCATGTCACCACTCAATATAGACCATAAATAAAAGTTAAAACGTAATTAATGAACGGAGCAACAGGTGTACCAAATATGTATAATTCACATAACGGTCTGCATATGCAATAATTTATAATTTTTATAATAAAAAATTATTATAATTATGTGGAACGTGGATCATAGTTAATAAATTATAAGTATATGAAGATGTATGGAGTATAATATTAAATACCTATTTAACTATTTCATACTGAACATTTTTTGTTGACCAACATTTCGGTGATGTGTGTTTTATTTATAATAGGTATGTAACGTAGCAATGCGATATTTATAAAGCGTTTCAGAGCTGTATTATTGTGTTGTCACTAAATAACATATTTTATATGTTTCCGAGACATTTCCAATTTATTTTACTGTCTTGCAATATAATTGTATTATAATGTTACACATACATTAATTTTATGTAATACTTTGTAGCATTACATATTGAATTGTAATAATATTCATTTTACACTATTTTAGAACTGCGTGTAATATTGTTATATTGTATGATTAAAAAATTTTGGAAAACTGACTTAGAGAGCGTCCTAAATTCCCAGTTTCTAGACATACCTACCTAGGTAGGTACCTAGGTATAAGAATTCAGTTTATATAATTTTATTAGGTATGCTATAATTATAGATAGGTATATTTTGTATAGGTATACCGTATACCTATTTCTTTAATATTTTATATTTATATACAAATTATTTTAATAACATTTTATGTTTTGTCTTCATAAATCATAATCTATTTATGTTAATATGTAAATATATTTACAGTTTATATTTTTATGTTTAAATTAGATACCTAGTAGGTAGGTACATTATTGTACATACTTACTAATTATTATGTTTTACCTATATTCATTATACAAAAAAATTTTACTTTTAGGCCGCTGATGTTAATTTTTTCTACAGTAATATTAATATAATTAATAAAAATTTATAATAATTAAAATTAAAATTATTAAAATGTAATTTAAGTATTAAATATTTAGAGAATTTTAATAGATTTAAATTAATTGAAAATCGTCTATATTAAATTTAGATTAAAGATAGCTTTATTTCACATGGAAATAACATCCGATTAGGTAGGTAGATCGGTTAAGACGTCTGTTAGTTTAGCTCCCCGTAACCATAGGATAGGTACTTGTCGATTGTGGTTCATACTTCAGTATACATTCTATATTTGCATTATTTTACAAAAATTGTTATCAAAATATTATTGCATAGATGTTGCAAAAGAAACATCCAACTAACATCTCGTAAAATGCATCATTGCAGGACAAATACGGTCCCAGCAATATCGCCAGAATATTCCTACAACTTGAATTGTGATATTTCATGTTTCGTAGAAATATCCTGATGATGTTGTTGGGATACATTTTTGCACACCGTAGAAACTCTACCATGCACTGCCGCCGTCACAATACGCGCGCACCAAAAATGAGTATAAACACGCGGCACACACGCCCTCACACATATCACTGTTTTTGTATATATCGTTTTGTTTTTGTTTTCAATTATAATTGTCCGTGAATTATTATATAATATTGTAGATTACGTACGACGCGTAATCAGTCAGTGGCCGACGACGGAGCTCGTTATTTAACATGGCCGCCCAAATTAAGCTCTCTGTCTGTGTCCGTTCGCCGTGCTCGGATCGTAAAAGCCTCCGAACGTAAGCGCTAATCGCTACATTTTTTTTGTATTTTTTTTTTATTGTACGTGCGCGAATCGCCGTCAATATAGTGTATCAATTTAGCTCAAATAGTCAGCTCAAATAGATAATTCATTATATTATTAATTGTAAATTTTGTAGGCGCGAATCGTCTAATATAATTAATAATATGTCATTGTTACCTATTTATACTTATTCGTGTATTATATCTTTGTAATAAAAATTATATTGTGTGTGTGTGTGTGTGTGAATTTTATTTAGATTTAGGTACAGGTGTGCAGCTGGCCAGTCTTCACACCGACAAATATTGTGAGTGTTTATTTTATTTTATTATTACTATTCTTTATAACGTTTGTACCTGTTGGGCCAAAAGGGCCATAATAATATTTATATTTGTACCTATTAATTTTTTATTTATTCATATTCTTGTATTACTGTGATTTATACGGATTTATTTCATCGGACCAAAAAGGGCGTAAATTATTAATTTAATAAAAAGCAACACAGTTACCATCTAACATTCATTGTTACCATTTTTACTAGTCTTAAGTACCTTGTTCCGTAGTTTTAAGTTACCTACACACCCACACATATACACACTGTACAGTGTACACACACATAGGCTCTAGTTTTCCTCGGCGACCCCGGTTAGAAATTCTAGAGTTCTATTCACCCAGATACACACCGTGTGACCGACCGAGTCGAGTCGAATAACGTGTTTAGGTGGTGCGCGCGAAGCAAAGGTAACCGGGCGCCCGAATTATTATTATTCGTTCCTGGACCGTACACACACTGTGTTCTTATCGTTTAAAATTTTTTTTTTTTTATTATTTCAATCGATATAAAAATGTTATGTCCTAATACGACATTGGTCTACAAAATGTAATATATATAATAAATCAAAAAGGACGAGGCCTCTAAAAACGGGAGACCTAATATTCGCATATTATTCGCCTATACTATCATATTATGATTGTGTATATTGGTTCTCAATTATTATTATAGGCAAATCAATTATAAGTTCTTCCAAGTCTATTATCAACAATTTTATGTCAGAGTTAAGATTTAAATGTGCCAAAATATAGTAGGTATTTTGGTACAGTAGCATTCTCAGGATTTTTCAATGGAGGGGATATAAAAAAAATAATTGCAAAATGAAACGTAGGAATGGCGCTTTTTCCTCATTACAATGGAATATATATTGAATCATTACATATTATATATAATAATTTTTTTAATATAATTAATAAATCTTCTACAAAACTATTATAAATGTTCTTGACTTTGCGAACAATATGCATTTTTCTATGGAAGCCCAAACAATGTTCGGTCCTTAAAAATTACGTTAAATTAGGAAAAACAATAAATAATTAACAATGTCCAGATATATTGTATTTAATTATAGAAAAACTAGGTTTTATAACGAAAATATTTTACAAATGTAGAGAAAATAATAAAATAACAAATAAAATCGTCATGGTTATCATTATATACCTATACCTATATATATATTTTTTTAATTTTATTATTATACTGAACGTCGCTCAATATCATTTTTTGAATGCATTGATTTATCTTTTCTTTCAATTTTAAAATAATAATGATCTAGATGTATCTAGATGATTTTTTTAAATTTAATATTTCTAAACATCAACAAATCAAAAAAATTATTTATATTATTTTAAAACTTATCTTGATTACTTGTTGATTGTCTTTGAAATGTCGGCAAAACGATATTATGCCTAATTTCTTGATTGCCAGCCATTCAATGTTATTGAGACTAAAAAATATAATATAAATAAAATTTTACCTGATGAGTTATCAATATAATAAATTAGTTATATGGGATTTCAGATATGTGTATAATGTTACATTTAATAATCAATTACGAAAAGAGACATAGGTACAAATTTCTATTTTTACGAAAATCGAAAAAATAAATTTTAAAAATTCGATCGAATTGTATTATATTATATTAAAAATTTAATATAATTTATACTTAATTTTTTGAAAGTTTTCTAGAAATATGGAAAACAACTTGACTAGTTTTAAATTGAAACTATAATTAAAAATGACATTTTTATATTTTAACAAGATAGGTATAAAATGTAGGTACCTACATAATAATACGATTTATTTTATTTCATCAACAATAAAATTTAGAATTAATTTTAGTGTATTTTTTAAAAAAATATTTAGAAGTTTTATATTATAAATGATTTTTCTATTTGAAAATTTTTTGATTTAACTTTTATATTTTACAATAATTAAAAAAAAATTAAATTATTATATGAGCATATATTTTAGAGTATTTTTGATATATTTTCCAGCATTGCCTACAGTACAAAATAATTTATATATGAATTTAATATAACTTATATTTTTATATTAGGTACTTATACGTTTATATAATATTTACCCGTAATTTCAGAATGTAATATAAATTGTATATATAATTCTAGATATACATATGTATACTAAATACAATAAGTTAAATGTATATCTACCTTTTATTATTACCACTTACTGATTACTAGTACATCCAGTTGCATGGTAAAAAAAACAAATTATATTACAATTAATATAATGGTGAATTAAAATAATATATTATGTTAATGTAATTAATATAATTAATAACATTTTAGTAAAACTAAAAAATAAGATATTCCTATTACCATCGAAATTAGGTAGGTATTTTTAACTTAAATATTAGCCCAGTATATAGTCCAGTCTACAATTTTACCAATAGGCCCCAACCAAAGTTGATACCGAAGTTGGACTTTCGAGACCTGTCATTTAGAGAGGCAGCGACGCTCAGCGTTTAACTGCAGTTTTTCACCTAAAATAAACAATTTAATTCATTTCCAAATAACTATATTATTTATACCGTTTTTTTTACCGCTGTCGCCAGATATATGACAAAACTCATTAAATATCATATATTAATAAATTCTAATAAATGACAGGAAAACGGCATGCTTTAAGATTGGAATGTGTAGGTAATCAAAATGTGTTACCGTTTAGCGGTAAATATCAATCCATATACTGCTGTAGTCAACGGCGTATTTTGGAAAAATTTCCGGGAGGGGGGCTGTCCAAGATATTAGGTACGGTTATCACCGGCCTATTTTGAGTACAAGCCAACTAAATTATCTAGCTTATAGAGTTTTTAGATAACTCTTACAAGTACATTATCATTTACGTTAAAGGTGAACTTTACTTTCTTTCCAATTACATAGGAGTTTTACAATAAATTTTAATATTAAAAACTCTAAAATAATAACTATAACTATATTAAATATTTGGTATGATAAACAAAATGATCAAAATAATGAATATTTTTGGTAATTTTACAAATAGTAAACTTATCTGGATAGTTTTCAATCAACTTAAATTATTTCAAATATACTACTTATTTATATTTTGCAAGGGGTACTAAATTTTTATATTGTATAGGTACCTCAAACAAATATTTATTTTTCATTAAAAGTTCAATACAATTTAGGTCTTTCGGTAGAAAAACAAAGTATATTTTATTTTATTGGCACACTAAAATAATGTATCTCTTTCTTTCTCTTTCTTTTTTTAGAATCTACTATTTTTATATTACCTACCTACCAAATATATACCTACATAATACAAAGTAAAAATAAAATAAAACGAGAATTTAAGTTAGGTATACCTGCTTAAAAGTACGTATTACAAACATAGTTACAGAATGAAATATTTTGTGGTGTAGTTTCTAATAAAAATTGATACAAATATCCATTAAACATAAATTATTATTATTGAAACAGAGAACGGTGGTCTGCTACTGTGTGTTAATCCTGATTAACACGGCTGGTATAAATGGTCGAGATTAGCCATGGGTAAGCAGAGCCATTCTGAGAGGTGGGCCTGACCCCCACTTCTAAAAATCAGTTGGATAAGTGATATCTAGTCGGCAAATTTAGAAAGTTATTTTTTGCTTATTTACGTTTTATCCAAAATAGTTTGTATGGCGTAGCCTCACACACAAAGCCGGAACAAGGATAAAAGTAGCAATTATTTTTATTTTTTATTTTTTGATACTTTCCTATTTTTGAAAACCCAAAGCCTTGCAAAAACCTTTATTGTAATCATAGTCCACTCCGAAAATTTAAAACTGAAATTATGTGCATACATGCAAATATATTTATTGCCCTCTGCCCATTATTGATATACAATTTTTTTTTATAATTAAACTTATATTAATTTTACTTATATATATTATTTTAGTTAAATTAATTTTATTTTTATGAGTCAAAACAATATTTGAAATACCTACCTATATTATTTAATTAAGTTTCTATAATTCTTAGAAAAACTAATCTGGATGGATTAAAAACTTATGAAAATATGCAATAGCCTTTAAAAAAAAAAAAAATTGCAAATTGCAAATTGCTCTAGTCGCGAATTATTAGTACCTACCTATCTATTTCTATTTTTACTGTGACAACACCAAAATATTTTATATTATATTATATATACGTAATATGGTATGTAACGGGACATACCTACTGTATACACTATACAGGTAACAAAAACAATCCTTTTCAGGACCACCAAAGAGAGACACCGGCGACATACATACGTACCTATCGTCAAGAAGCGATGGGAGCGCCCGCACCGCATGGAGAACACGGGCGGCGGTCGCGAGCAACCCACACACACCGATACCGGCGATGACAAGTGTAATATGAAGACTGAAACCAAATCAGTCGACATACCCCCAAAGCCGAGATTGACCAACCAGGTAATAGAATCCTACTACCGCCCTTCCAAGGGTGGGAAATGGGACAATCTCGACAAGCGTAACATCGACGGAATCAGGACAAGCTCTCCTTTCCATAAAAGGCCCATGCAGCTCTATAGGTCAACCAGGGGCCCTGTAACTGGGAAAAGGCATCGGGAATCCCCATGCTTAAGCTTATGGTACGGTAGGTACTATAAGTACTCGAAACTCTTCCAAAATCTCTATAAACCCCTCTAAAACGTCAGCCATCTTCTTCACCAACAAAAGTACCCAAAACAGGAATCTTAATTTTTCAGCTCACACCAAGTACGTCATTAACAAAACCAAAGCAGCCGGCCACCTCCTCTTCTCCATGCTAAACAGCAAAAGCCCACTCTCCATCAGAACCAAATTATACATTTTCAAAGCCTACATGCACTCTATCTTAACTTACGCCTCCTCCTCATGGGCATTTAATATTTCAAACACAAATTGGTCCCGCATCGAAACCGTCAAAGCAATACTCTCCGCAAAATCACTAATCTTCCCCCCTACGTTAGTAATCACACCATCAGGAAGTCCACCAACATCCCGTCCATCCTTGACTACACAAACTCCTTCTCCTCCAAACCCATATAACGTTCCATATCATCGTCTTCCTTCCCACACATCTCTTCCATATCAATCCGACCCGGGCTCCTCGGCGGTTACAAAAGTAACCGACTTCTAAACTTCCGAAACTAAACCGTAACCCACCAAACCCACTCACCCCACCACTTTACAACTCCTGCAACATCCAACCCTCTGGAAGAAACGCAAGCTTGAAACAGAGTACCCCCCCCCCCACAAAGCAATGCAAATGCAAACACATCAACACGTTTCTTATCGACTATTTCTTTACCATTTCAAATACCGAAACTGAAGAAAAAAAGATCGAAGAAACAATAATAACAGCGAACCGGAACACCAGCCAGCCTTCCAGCCGACTACTACAAATGCGATCCAGCTTTCATATAACCGACGACTCGACCACTGCAGCCAAGCAACGGACCCAGCCTAGACAGCAACTACTCACTCACGGAATATGAGCGCCGGCGCGGCCCGTACACAACCACCGTCAGAGCGCGACCCGACCGCCGCCCATACGGTGAACCGGTATGCAGTACACACGCCGGACGATCGACTGCCGCCCACCGCTATCTGTGACCGGCGCCGTCAAGACACTATGTACAGCTTTCCCGACTCAAGACCGCGGTGCATATACGGACGGATCCGCCGCATCCATCGACGACCGCTACGACAAAACCGAGCGATCCTATAGTAAACGGCGTATCATCGGCACACTATAATCATCGCCGCTACTTGGCCACTACGGACCGGGGACAATTACCATCAGCATACATACAGTAATGCTTATAGGTGGCCTACCCGGGAAACATAATCGTCGCACGATATAATCCAAGACGATTATCCCACACACTTTATAATATTGTATATTTGATACCTACTTGTACATCTAATAAATATATTATTCTTTGACTTATTATTACATAAGTTATTTAAAGCTACGGTGTATCCAATTGCGGCCGCACCGTATCAGGTAATACACAATATGTACACAGATGGTAAGTAGGTACCAAATATTATCTTCTTATTTTAAAACATAAAATACTTATATATTTTTTTTCGGTCTGTGATTATAATAATTATTTAATATTATATAAAACAGTTATTCAACTTTATCTGGTACAAATTTCTTAAAATATGTTATGTTTAAAAGGAAATATAAATTAAAATATCTGGCGAAACTGAGTGTAACAGCTGGTATATAATGTTTAAAATTTTAATATTAAAATAAAGTTTTTTTGATAGAAAATTAGTTTTATGGTTAGAGAGGTTGTTTTTTCAATTCTCTCCGCTTTATACTACTCAGAATTGTATTTATCGAATGCAATGATTTATTGCTTTCAAATCTAAAATAATTATAACTCATTATCCTGTCCGAGGACCGAAACAGTGATTGACGAAAATTCTCCACATCATAGCTTCCCTGGATTTTACTTCCATTATTATTATTTTTAGATTATGTATACCTATAATAAGGAAGTTATTGATTTTATAATGATTTTTCACGGACCCATGGAAAAAACAGTTTTTTCGAGTATTTTTCCAAATTTTCCTTCATTTTGAATACTAGGTATGTAAATAATATATTTATTTAAATAGAAAATAATAACTCATTCATAAATGCTTACAAATAATTTATTTTTCCAAAAATGTTTTACATAAGTGTAAGTTCATACTTAGTTTTCAGTATATTTTAATCAATTATTATCTTTCAGAACATAATGATAAAAAAAATGAATGAAAAAAAAAAAAATTTTACATCATTACATGAGTTTACATATTTTGTCTTATCTAATCATTTAGTTTAAAAATAATAGTTGTATATATATTTAGGGATTCCAGAATTAATTTTAAAAAATACGGGATATTTTTTATTTTTACTTTAAATTTTAATAAATTTATATAACACATACAATTTATTATTACAACATGAAATTAAAAATTATTTTTAGTGAATTTTTTATAGAATTATATAAAACGTTTGCCAGATACCTAGAGTGTACTAAAGTTGGTCAACGTCAATCCAAAATTGATTTTTGTTTTCATTCAACTTTTCAGATTTTTCCATTAACGTTTTCTCTACAAGTAGGAAAATTACATAGGAAATGGAATAACTACTTATTTAAAGTTCTAAGTAGATGAGATTTATTATTTGAAAGTCCTTATTCCAAAAATACATTTGTTTTATCCAAAATTTGAAAAACTATAAAACTCGTAATGTAAAATCAATGCATATAATGCTCAATTTATTCAGAAACTAAAATTATTTTTAAAAGACTTTTCTTATTTAATTGTAATAACAAAGGTGATACCTAAATATTTAATTCACAATTATAGATCTTCTTCTTTCATGTTTGAATGTTGATTAAAAATGAAATAAAGATAATGACACATCATGACATTTATAAATTAATACGAAATTGTTACTTGAAAATACGGTACAAATGTGTAATTTTTTAAATTTTTTCAGGACACTAGGACGTTTGATTCATTTAAGTGATGTATGAAATCCCTATATATAATATAAAATACAGTATAAATATAGTATTATACCTATTAAAATAATATAAATAAATATATAAATACAAAAATTATCTGTTAGGTATGCTAAAAAGTATATAAAATTGAATTATGTCAACCTTTTATAATTGAATATTGTAACTTTAGTAGAGATAAAATAAAAATTATAGTAATAAATAGCTAGTTAAAAGTTTTACACTTTTTATTGAAAATAAACCATATTCTAATGTTTTAATTAACTTAATAAATAAAATAATTATTTCTTATGATCCATTATATATTAAGTATCATATTATATTTTATTATATTGAGCTTTAGGCTTATTTCCAAAAAGTCTCAAAATCTATAATTAGAAAGAAAAAAAAAACTTAAAATATATTTAATAATAATAATGAAAATACTAAATCATACTAATACTAATACATGCATTACTTTTTCATATAATATAGTCATACATTAAGTTATTATACAAAATTACAGTGAATTAACCATTAACTTATTGAAAACCACTATAGAAAAGAGTGTTTGAAATCAATACATTTTAAATGTAAGATATGTGAATTATATAGTATAATCATGAAATGAAGACTACATTACATAATTGTTTATATGTAGATGTCATCTAATCTTATTGAATCGTTAAAAAAAATCTGTTATAATTAAATATATTATTAATTACTAATATTACTAATTATTTTTATTTCTCAGTAATTTCTGAAAATACAAAATTTATTTATATGCATATAAATAATAATAATTAAAGATCAGATTTGTATGCACTTATTTTATATGAAAAATCTTTTAGGGTTAAAACACTAAAATAACTTTAAAAAAAAAATAAATGCTTTGTAGCTTAAACTTAAAATTACTTTAGTAATAGAAGTAGCTTTAACTTAAAATATTATTTTACTAACTTATATATGATTTATAATATTAACTTTAAGAAAACCGATAGTACTTATGATCTAAATGAATTTATCATAAGTATTCAAGTCTATGCCCCCCCCCCAAAAAAAAAAAAAATAGAACTACAGTAGATATATTATATGTTATTATAATATATTTACATAATTATAATTAAAAATAGAATATAAATTAAAATACTTAAATATACTTAAAAATAACAGTAATAGGCGGAGAAATAATTTAAGAATAGTTACAGATTGAATCATCATTGGCAAGACACATAAGACGGTAGAGGAGAGAATTTAATTAATAGTTAGTTGAGGCGAACAGAAAAATATTATTATAAGTTTATCTTAAAGATAAATTTCTGAACATTAAGTACCAAATTAGAGTTGTATTAAAGTTGTATATTAATTATTATTATAAATATTTATGTTAAAGCCCCACTGACATTTCGTTATCCCAATATATTATATGTTAGTATAATATATATGTTTATTAATTTTGCGATTATTATTTTTTCTTTTTAATTTATATAATATTTAATAATTTTAAAGTTATGTAAAGTTTTAAATTATTTCCCTTTAGTTGTTAATAGTTATAGTTATTATTTAAAATATGTTAATTTTTTTTTTTATTTTTTTATTTTTAAATTTTTTTTAAACTTTTTAATTTTTATATATATTTTTATTTTAAATTAAAAATGTATGTTAAAGTATGTCTAATTTCTAATACTTACTATATTTTAATGTAATTTCTAAATTTAAAAACTAATTTCTAATGAACTACAATTTTATTGATATTATGATCTTTTAAACCAATAAATGTTTTTATAACAGTTGTTTTATAGATATATAATATATCAAGTTTCTACCCAGATAGCAACTAGAACATAAAATACTGGAAAAGTATGTTTATAACCGGTTTTTAACCATACTTTCATAAAAATATTGTGGTTTCGTGTTTAAAATATTTTATAAAAAAAAATTGTAAATTTAATATTTTAGACAAATGTTAAAAATATATTGAATACAATATTTAAAATAACATAATTTTATTATATTGTGGAATTATTTTTTGAAAATCATCTGACATTAATTTTAATTGGATTAAATATTACGACAATTGAATATTTTTTTAATACTGTAGTAAATATAGTGTAATGTGTAATAATTATCAAGTTAATACATAATATGATTATTATGTTAAACTACTTATTAATAGAGCAGTTATATAAATATAATTTTATTTTGAGGTGGTGGTGTAGATTTGTTATATTCAATGCGTTTTTAAATTTCTATTTAGAAGCCTTTGGTTTTGCAGCTGAAAGATGTTTGCAACGAAGAACTGCGGCTTTAGAAAACACCTGTAAAAACAGAATATTTGAAATAATCCAAGCATAAATTAATTTAATATCATGAAATAAATTATTGTGTCTTACTTTAATGACAAGCCCTTTGAATTCAGTAAAACTCATTTTCAATGCTGCCTTAACAGAGCTTTGACGATCAAATTCAACTTGTGCGTAACCACCTGGTGGAATCAAAAAAAAAAGTACGCGTTTTACAGTTCCACATTTGCTAAAAAATTTTTTCATCTCCTCAGTTTTTGCTGTAACGTTAACCTAAAATATAAACATTTTCTAATATAAAAACTTTTTTTTAAAAAAGGATGTATTATCTTCTAAATTACTTACATTTTCCACATAGATAGTATTATCAATATTTCCTGGATTGTTTTTCTTGCTTGCAGCTAAAAACATAATTAATCGTAAATTTAATTTTAAATTATTAAATTAAATAATGTTAATATGCAAAATGTTTCTAAAATGTCTTTAATTTAAATTTAATTTAATTGAGTTTAACAAATAACTAAATATTAAAATATTTTTCCTCCTTTAAATTTTGATCAATAATATATTAGTAATTAATTTATTATTCAATATATATATTTTATGATATAATATCATTTAACAAGATTTAAATATACAAATATATTTAAAAAAATTATTTTTGAAATTTTGGTTTTAATATAAAAATTACATTTTACAAATCGATGAGTCAATTAAATACATTAAAAATATTCTATAAATTATATATAATCTACCTTATATAATCTGTTAGTGACAGAATTTACATTAAAATATATTTATTTAATGCTAAAGCAAAATTTTATATGATTAAGATTTTCAAATTTATAGGGTTTAGTGAATTTTATCAATTTAAATCGGATTACTTATATTAAAAGAAAATTGGAAATACCAAATGAGGTACCCAGCATATATCTAAACATAAAGTACTTACAATACAATTAGTTAACTCATTTAATGATATGTTATTAATATATTTAAATTAGTAACACTTATTTAAATCAATAACTATTGTAATTTTATAATTTTATAATAACTAGTATTTTCTTATAATATAACAATAAATAATTCATAAACAGAATATAGAAGTATATATTTGGAGCACTGCAAATCTTAAGATGAGTGGACGTTTATAAGTTAAAAATAGTTACTTTTTAGGTTTACCTATAAAATGGACTATACAATCCGTGTATTTATCAAAATAATGTATTATATTCAAATTGAAACTATTATTAAGTAGTGTAGTGTGTTAAAAAAGTAAAAAAACTTTATTTAACTTAAATTCTTTATTAAGAAACATATATTTAATATATATAAAATTATATTTTCAACACAAACCCTGGAACTGATCATAAATAACTTGTTCTAGAATCTAAAAATCTTTAAAAGAATAAAAATATTGGAAACTAGAATGTATATGAAATATTTTTAAAGAATTGGAACAAAGATTCCAATTCTTTAAATCAAAATTGAAAACAGCAATTTTTTTCATTTCTGAAATCGGTGTATGTAAACAGATATCCCTGTGGAGGGGGATAAGAATACCTCCACGGTTTCCTCATGCCTGTCGTAGAAGTCAACTAATTGAGGTTGCGTCAGGTAGACAGCCGGCATAAAACTAGTCAAAAAGGTATGAAGAGTCTTAAAAAGAATATAGCCGAGTTTTCCCATATCGGATTTTCGCGGTGAAAACAAAATTGCGTACTTGGGTGTGGAGATAGTCTACGGGACAGCGGCTGCGGTAGCCGTTCCATCAGTTATATGTGCGGGTCTACCCAACGACCGTGATGTCGATGGTGTAGGGAAAGCAACAAAGTATTTTGGGTTAGATTCACGCTTGAGTATGCTGGATAGGTTCAAAGTGAGAGTAGGTACGTGGAATTTAGGAACAATGACAGATAGGAGTAGGGAGTTAGCAAAAGTTTTGAAGAGGAGGAATGTGAATATTTGTTGTGCGCAAAAACAAAGTAGAAAGGGGAGAAAGAAAGAGAAATTGGTGAGGGGTATAAAATCATATAATCAGGAAGGACTAGTACAAGGAATGGTGTAGGAGTATTAGATGAAGAAATGAAAGGAAAAGTGGTAGAGGTGATTAGAAAAAGTGATAGGGTTATTTTAGTAAGAGTAATATTAGAGGATAAGGTATTATTAAATATAGTAAGTGCAAATGCTCCACAAGTGGGATGTGGAGAAAGTCAGAAAGAGGAGTTCTGGCAAGTAACGCAAGGCGTAATGCAAGGAGAACAAGGAAATAAGAATATTGTAATTGGTGGGGATATGAATGGACATGTAGGCTGTGATAGAATAGATTATGATAGAGTGCATAGAGGGTATGGGTATGGAAAAATTAACGAGACTGGAGAAAAAATACATAACTTTGCATCAGCATATGAATTAGCAATTGTGAACACTTATTTTAGGAAGAGGGAAGAGCATTATATAACTTATAAGAGTGGAGGGAACAAATCACAAATTGATTATTTTATGTGGAAGAGAGGGGGTTTGAAACAGTGTA
>JAIPRL010009556.1:0-17339 GCA_025469235.1 Pemphigus obesinymphae
TTATTTTATGTAATTTTATCTAATTTTTGGACATTTCTATTTTATTTTATTGTGTTTTTCTCTTTTCTCTACTCTATTATGTTTGTTGTATGTTTGTAATATGTAGTATATAATATATATGTAATATTAATATGCAATATGTAACTCTCTATTTCCAACACAAGCTCTGCTTACAGGAAGTATATATAACAATTTAATTTGTTTAATTTAATAAAAAAAAATATCCTAATCATTATTCTACTAGTTTTATTCATCTACTGAAAAATTTCATTTTTTTTAAGTCTAATATCAGGTCAATCCTTTTTTTAAAACACTTGGCTCTTCGTTTATTTAAATAACATAAACATAACAAATAAATATAATAAAACGAAAGTAATATATATAAATCTTTAAATGTCATACAACTACAAAACTTAAATAAAAACTTGAATCATTAAATTACATAACAGTAAACTAGAAAATTAATGACTGATTTTATTAATTTAAATAACACAACAAAATTTTAAAATAAAAATAAAATACTGAATAATCAATCAAAATGAAAAAAAAAAATCTATATTAATATTTAAGTTAAAAATAGGTATTTAAAGTAGTCATTAGTGCGTCTTCCTTGTCTACATTTTTTTTTTTAACTTGTCCATATTTTGATCTTTTTCACTGCGTAGTAATGAATAATTACATTTTTATAAACAATTAAAATTAATATATTAAACAAGTTACTGACGATTATACCACAATTCACAAAACTCAAAACAAGATAATATCACAGATTATATGAATATTTGTGATAATATGTCGACGAAACTGGCGGCAATAAAACAGAATGTGCGGTTTTTATTGGTTACATTTTATAATCTCCCGGAGTGTCAACGGTAGATAATTACTTCATATCGAAAATTCGGTAACTCAATATGTATCGGTGTTTTGTCGATAAAGCGTTTTACAGAATCACAACTTTGTTATCGGTTTTCGATACATGATGGGATACTTGTTAACAAATTCTTATCGATATTATTCGATACGTTGTTATCGAGTTACAGAATCGCGCTACAGGAGGGTTCGTAGCTAGAGGAGAACCCCTTACGGTTGAGAAGCTAGCCAAGATCTGAGCCGGAGCCGGCGCACCGCACCTAAACGACGGTGCGTGTCCTAGGACCCTGGTACTTGGTTTCTTATATTTGCTAGTATTTGATGTGGAAACTGTGATTTCTCCCTTCGTAGGGGAGGTCCCAGTCTCCGTAGTGAACAGGGGGTATGGTATGGGATACCTAACGTTGCTCCTGCCTCTTGGCCCCTGGTCCAGATTAAATCGGACGGTCCGATAGCGCAAGGTAGTGGTTTAAACACGATACTTTTTTATCAAGAAATTAATATCGGCAGATTTTTTTTTACATACTTCCTAGTTTTTGAAACGCTTTTTATTTACCTCACCAAACCTAACCCCAGAACCTCCAAATTGTAAATTCGGCCCTAACTATGATAATATAATAGGACAAATATTTGAAAGGACTAAGCACACTAAATATCCTATATTCTTAATATATGATTAAATATTAATAACCATTAATTTTATTATTAAAATATATAACTTCAAAAAATGTGTTACCGATTCCTTTTTCATAGGATCAATTCTATAACGGACTTTTCCTTCTTTGTCAACAATAAATAGTGTATAATTGCCTAAGATTTTACTGAAAAAAAAAAGCAATTTATTCATACTATAGTGATAACGATTGATTGTTATTATATTTAGATACTGATGAAAACTATTTAATAAAATTTTATAGGTAACTATGTCTTTCCATGGGTAAGATTCACTAGTATCTGTATAATACATAGGACTTTCCATTCACGTGTATTACCTTCTTATTGTAATAATTATTCGTAAATATTGAATATGTATATACATACTACTCCGTGTTAATCGGCGTATTTTGTTTTAAATAATTCCAGAATTGAGATTCATTAATACCATTGACATAAAGTTCCATAAATACGTCTATGTAATTGCTTAGTAGAAAACCATTAAGTGCATTAACATAATTATCAATAGGCTAAGAAAAAAAATGTTTAAAATCAATTTTTTATTTACATACTAGAATTTTACATTTCATTAATCATGAATTTTTAATATAAGAATATATTATTCTAATTATAAATTTTAATTTTAATTTTTTATAATATATATTTTTCATATTTAAAATGATATGAAAATCACATCATTTTTCCATTTTTATTTAGATGTCTATTAGACATATAATTGATTTTATGCAATCATTATATATAGAAATATATAATATGAAAAAAATACAACTTTGCAAAATTAGTATTTGTTATCACTCATCTAAAGACACTGGGAACTCTTAACACTCTTGTATATTAATTAGTGATCTCGAGTTAACTCTTGTTTATTTTAGTTCTACATATTTATTAGTTATTATAAAAAATCTCAATATTTGTACTCAATGCACAGGGGAAGAGAATGGTACACTATTTGTTTGACATACAACAATAATTTATGATTTTAATTATTTATTTTTCAAGTTTTATAATATAATAGAAAGATAATAATAATAAATCGGATCGAAGTTTCACGATAACAGAGCTTTACAAAACACATGTGAAACGTTATTATGGTAAGATATGATTCAGACTTTGTTTACGTGATTATAGACAGTAGACTCGAATATTTTAGCTAGGTGGGCAAAATAGAATTTGGTCTATAATTCAAAACTGGTGATTGATAATTAGGTTTTAGGATATTAGTTATAAAGGAAATTTTCCAAACTGTGGGAATTATACCTTAATCCACGGAGAAACTAAAAATAATGAAAAGAAAATCACGACAGTTATACAGTAAACGCGCAGAGATATCACTAGATCCATTAGAATATATATATATCATCTGAAGTATAGAAGCAATTTGAAGGAAGACCAAAAAGTATTGTGTTAGTAACATAAGTTGAATGCGAGAGCGCAATATGTTGTATGTAAATAGATTAAAAGTAGTTAGAGAAAAGAAATGCTGAATAAAGTGACCTCGTGGATGTGGAGTCACAATAACGAATCAAATTAAGGATAGGCGATTTTTCTTTAAACTCATGTACATATTATATACATATGACGAAACTGAGAGTGACAGCTCAATAAGGAAAATATGATATCGGTAGGTGAACTTGGTAGTTAGGAGTTCAGAAAAGACACCATAATCCAAAACTAAACCAGTCATTTTAAAAACTGTATATGCATGTTATTTTAATAATCAAGATTTTAAGTTCATTAAAAAAACAACGAGGAACTTAAAATCATTTGACACACGGTGCATAATACAGTAGATTAATGGAAAAAAGGTACGGGTAGAGTTGTGATGTAACAAAGAGGGAAGATATGAAATGAGCTTATCGGAAGATAAGTTTACTTAGTTACTGTAACCGCAGATTAACTGCTGTTCAATCATTGAAACCAATTAATATTAAAAATAAAACAGAAAAACTTATGAAAATTTACAAAAGTTCATTAGACGATTAAAAATGATACTAAATATTGTTTGAGAATTTTCGTTCACACATAACAATAAAAGAGTGAAATCTAAAACGAAAAAGCATAACTCTTAATTAAAAAGTAACATATTATTTATGATATACAAATAAGTACCAAGAACACTGTGATTACCTATTTCACTGTTATGGCTATTATTATAACATATTGTAACACTTATAACATATTCTAATAGTATTATTATAAAATGATAATATTTACCGTATTATCCTTAAACTCTTTGCACAAAAATGCGAGAAATTTCACCCTACCATTGAATTTATTTTCGGCTAAAGTGAGTATACTTGTATATCTTGAACACTTTTCGAGCTGTGAGGCTACATTAAAAATTACCAACACATTACCTCTGTAATAATGAAAAACCAAATTACTGTTACCATATTTTTCTAACATGACAATTTACAAATATATGTGGTTTATAAACATATTTTATAAATATGACATAAACATATTTTTTTTTTAATCCTAAGGTATCTTAATATCACATCGATAGCAATAGATCTCAAAATATTTGTTTTTGTAGTCTAGGAAAAATTCCCCTAATATGATTTTTGTTACCACGTAATTGTGTGATAATCATCAGTTTTTAAAGCTAAGCACAAAGTATTGTTCAATTAAATAATACAAATATCGATGATATTAGAATAATTGGCATGACATTCTATAATACTATATTTGTAACACTTATTTATTCGAACGAATTGTTTAGATAAATAATATGCACTATTCGTAAATCAAAGTCGGATCTAGGAGTCCTTTTTAGTGGGAGGAGAATTGTTTAAAATTTGATAAAAATAAGCAAAATAAGAGTCAATTTTCAAAGAGAACCCATGGTATAAACGTATTATGTAAAAACGTCTCATGAATTTTTTGGTGGAGGGGAATTCCCCCATTGGAACCTACCTTGTGTATATTATTATTTTTACATCGTCGGCACATGTCGAAACGTAGTTGTCAAAATACGCTCATAAAAATTAAATAATTATATAAAATATTAAATAAAATGGTATAAGAATTTCTTTAATCTTATTATAATAATGAAATACAAATAGTGATTTTCAAGGAGTCTCCATTTGAATACTTGGATAAGCATAGGGAATAGATTTAGAAAAATAGAAAAATGTAATATCTGTTTCTTTAATCACCTATGAATAAATACAATTCACGGTAATACATACACATTTTTAGCAGGTTTTTTTTATAAATAAGAAAATATTAATAAACTAAGGGACGTCAAAAAAGGTTCACATTTGTTTATGACTATAAACTATTATGTAAATTACGCTACCCTAATAATAATTAGGTAAATAATCATTAGTATCCTATCCAACAAGCTACATATGCTTCCATCCACGGACGTTCTGAAGAAAATATTTATGTGTATTTTCTGTATGAATCTATTTATTTATGCTTCCATCCCCTATTGATTAATAATTTTTAATTGTGCCATAATCTATATATGTAAAATTTATTGAAATTATTTTTAATAAATCGGTAATTATTTGTACTTACTTGTAGTTACCCATTCTCACTAATTGTCTATTATAATTCATTAACATGTAATTTGTTATCGATGAATATACATTTATCTGAAATTATTAAAATACAAACATAGAATAAAAAACAGATTTGCATTATCGACCCCCTTACTACTGCTTCTAGTTAATAGTTTATAAGGATCTTATAATAATAAATTACCTACATTATATTGAAAGAAAATAGGTAGTTATTATGTAATAAAACTTCGTATTTAATTATTTAATTATTATTAATAGACATAGGAATTCTCTGTACATTTTAAATCTTAATATTTTGGATGATTGTGTTCAAATAACCATTACTTATTTTTAAATTATAACTTTATGAATATTTCAAAACTAATCATTATATTATTATAACAATGAGCTTACCGCATATATACTGATTAAAACAAATAGCGAAACAGTCTTCATTGATACCATGTTTGAAATTGAATCCTTTAGATAAAAATATAATTAAATCGTATTTAATAAGAATATGAAGTTAGCACCCCAACTTCAAAATTGTTCAAAATTAATTTTTTGGAAAATTTGAAAGGTATATTATTCAATAATGAAATAACAATTTTATGGTTGATAATAAAAACGTAGGTAATAACAGAATAACTTCATTAGGTTAATAACTATTTAATATTAGTTCTTTTTTTTTTTTTTTTTTGAAAAATTTTAATTGAATGAAATATTCGTATTATCTACATGACAAACAATTTCTATTTATTTGTATTTGTTTTTTATCTAGATTGTAACTATATAAATATCTATAAATATTACATATAATTTAATATTATTTTATTTAGTAAATGAGCTGTAACTCATAAGTTATAAGTTTAAAGGTAATCGTTACAACTTCCAAGGCATAATCGGCCATTTCAACAGGTTTATATTTGGAAGGGAGGCTTTACCAGGGTAGATTTACCAGGGTATTTGTAGTTGTGTTCTTCACACAAGCGTGTTCTTCAGCATGTTGAGAGAGCTGTAGATATAGAATGAAGAGCATTTTATATGTATTTTTACACAATAATAAAATATCAAATATGTGAATCTATACAGATTTAGATATATATATTTGAATTATTGGGATTCAAAAATATTTATTTCTCTACAAAATTTCAGAATAAATAATACTATACGCTATATGACATCGTCTATACATTTAGAAATGGGTCATTTTACTCTAATATTAAAGAGTACGAAGTTATAAGAATGCTGTACTTAAATTTCGTATATTATTAGTTGGTTAAAGGCCGTTACACCGACGATTTTTAAGTTGCTCGGTATAGTGCATTTTTAAGAAATTTTAGGAAAAATAACAATCTAATAAATTGAAAATATTTAAGTGGATACGTTATTTAATTAATCTAAAGATCGCCCTATATCCGTACTTTTTATTATTGTATAATCACAATATTTTAGTCTAAAAGACTAATAAGCCTGGCAAAATTATCGAACTCTGGAAAGTCGGATTTTAAATCCAAAAACTGATTTCAATTTGGCAGCCTGTCTTCTAGTGATCGATTAAAATATTTTTCTTTATTATAAATAATTAAAATATAATTGTTTAAAGAATGCAAATTTTAAATGATGAAAAACATTGCTAAAAATCGTCTAAATCACTAAATCGCCTCGATGGGTCTCTAATAGACAAATTGATGAATTCAAATCAGCAGTGCTGGAAATTAACGAGTTTATATAAGCTAAAAGTTAAGTTAATTTAAATTTTTAACTTGACTTTTTATATTTGATTTTTGTTAACTTGACTTATTTTTGGTTATATTAACTTTTTAATAACCAGTCACTCTGAATGAAAACCTAGTTATGTAAATTTTTTGAAATAATTGATATTTTTGATTTCGTATTGTGTCTATGGTCAAAATGGTTGAATAAAAATAAATTTGTTTTTGTCGTTTCTAATAATATTATTATATTATAAGAAATATTTATTTCCTAAAAATATATAAATAGAACAAGAATAACTTTATATCATATAATAATCCCCCGTAATATAAATTGCAGAATATATTAGATTTGCCATTTGTTCATTTCAATTAGAATATTCATTTATTAAACTTATATTATATACATAAATACAATACATATCAAATTCTGTTTTTATATTAATTGATAAAAAAATATTCGGTGTTCTATTGATGGCATAATATAAAATACGGAATAACGTAACAATGTATGGTGTGACCGTTTGCACGTTTTGCATTTAAACTTGGATGAACAAGTGGCTGCTGAATGCCCTGACCCGAGACAATTCAAACATAAACGATGTTTCTTTACTATTGAAAACGTTCCGTTGGTGGTTGATCCATAAATTCTCGACACTTTCGAATCGAATGTGATTTCATGCATAGTAGACAATTCACATTAGTCGACTGATTTGTGGAAGTAGCTAGGACCTTTTGAGATAGATTTTGGTGAAACTTTAAAGTGACAGGTTATAAGACTTTAGTGATTTTGTTGAATGAACTTCTGCAGTTCTTACGTGACTACGTAAAAATTTAACAAACTTGTAGTGAGAAGGTTAAAAGTCGGTAGGTACGATATACAAATCGTAAAGATTGTCAATTGAGATATTTAAGAGTTTTAAATTGTAAGTTTATGAATACATAAACAGGGCCGTCCCGATCAACAAATCTTGGGGGGGGGGGGGTGTAAAATTCATAAATTTGCCGACTCAAAAAAATTTTTCCTCGCTTCGCTCAAATACTAGCCATCACGAATAACGATTTCACATCACTGATAAGATATCGCAAACGCTTACGCCGCACCACTGAGTCAATTAAAATAGCTGCATCAACAAGGCTTAAGTCTTCAGATTCAAGAGTTTCAGTTAATACTTTTAATTTATACATTATATTTTTCATAAATGATAGTGAACCAATAAAATCAAATGAAAGTATTTTTTTTCTTAATCCTAAAGCTTTAGTTCTAGTATTTCCTGTAAACAATTAGATATTGCTTCTAATGACGACCAAACAGCTTTTACTGACTCAGCCCAAGCAGTCCAGCGAGTCTTCGATAAATTTCTTAAATTTAAAGAGTTTTCTAGTTCGCTCAAAAATGTATTAAGTAATCCGTATCGTTTAGTACTTGACGAGAAGAAAACATAGATATTCTCCAAAATATCAACCATATTACTAATAATTGAACTAGCTTCACAACTGTGTTCTAAAAAAGTGTTTAGTCTATGCGCTTGGCATGGAATAAATAGTATTTTATGACCAACAAGTTTTGAAAGCTGTGCATGTGCTCCATTTTGTGCTCCTGACATGTTACTAGCAAAATCATAGGATTGGAAGGCAATGTTATCTGTATTTAAACCATTATTTTCTATTATACTAATAATCTGCTTGGCCGTTCCTAAACCAGTTTTATCTATACCTTCAGAAATTTCTAGAAGTCGCTCAATTGCTTCACCATTATTATTAATATAGCGAACACATACAGCAAGACGATCTTTATTGGAAATGTCAGGAGTTGTATCAGCCATTACAGAAACAATTTTTGCTTTTAATATTTCTTGCACAACAGTATTTCGCGTTTCAGTAGCTAAAATATCAATAAATTCATTTTGGGACCGAGGTCCTAAATAAGTTACATGATATTTACGCATTGATGTTTCATTTAACCATCGATTAATAACTGGATTGTATCTAGAAATGAATTTAACAAATTGATTAAAATTCCCACCATCTTCATTTCCATCTCCACGAAATGCAAGTCCCTGTCTAGATAATGTACGCGCTATGTCAATTAATATAACTATAACTTGCTTATTTAATTCTTTTTCTTGTTCCAACTTTATAGCTTCTACTCTCACATGTTTGTTCATAAAATGTTCAATATGATTTGATTGAGACATAAAATGGCAATAATCATGTAACGCTGCTTTATTAGACAAACATGAAAAGTGTTGTTCAAGTTTTCTCAATTTTTTTGTACCTCGGCTCTTCATTTTATGCCATTGGTTCACTCCATTACTTATCCAAGCTGATGACTGCCTTCCCGGTCCATTTGGAAATAGTGTACATGCAAAACAATAAGCTGCATTTGTAATTCTACTATATTCTAATAAAGGATATTCACAATACCATTTTGGATTAAAACTATTCTGCTTTGACTCATTTATACTAGTATTCACTGGAAATTTAGAAAGTTTAGGTTGATACGATCCTAAATTAATTAAATATTGCCGTTGAGGTGATGACGTAACTGGGCCTCGTTTTCCAGGATCATGACTAATAAGATCATCAAAGATATAATTTTCATTTTCAATTGAAGACATTTTTTCTGATACATTCTTTGCATTAATTAAATATTGTTTTGCTTTAGACTTAATTGTACTTATGACTTGAATACTTTCCAAAATGAAAATAATTGGATTTGGAGGGGTGTCATTTTTCAATTTAGTTAGTATTACACCGCATAAATTAAAATCATTGATGAGATCTTCTAACTGACTAGCACATGATATCCAAGATGTCTCATCTAAATCAGCATTCACATTTTGTTTTAAATCATTATTACTGGTGTTATCCTTAATTTGAACAGGAACTATCGTGTCAGAAACCAAAACAGACTGAGACCTTTCAAAACACTAAATAAATATAAAAAAATAACATTACTTAGGAATATATAAATAAAAAAGAAAATATGCTTAAAATAGATACCTATCACAAAATAGTATTTAGAAACAACTATTTTCATCTATAAATCATTATCATAGAATACATTTCAATATAATAAAGAATTTAAGGGGATTGGAAGCGGCGATTATCTGTCTCTCTTCAACACACACATAACATACCAATTTAGACCTTTTTTATTCCCGACATACCGATTGATCTAGTATAATTTAGAACGACCTTCCCACATTTTTTATTTTGTCCCCCAAGTCTCCCTAAAATTAAGTTAATATAAAAAAATTACCTCTGTCAAGTATGAACCAGAGCAAACTTTTTCTAAATTGTTATCACAATAATTGTCATAATTAATTTCAACTTTATTTGGCACCATCATATGAACAGTAGACAATTCAAACTCCTACACAAAATAAAATAAATGAAAACACTAAGTATCTATAAAATAAATAAATGGTTTAGTTGGGTATCTAGATATTTAATATTTACTTTAATATTGTCTAAATTTGTATCACAATTAGTTTCTTTAATTCCAATATCAACAATACTTGGTGATGGCACTGTGCAGTTCTAAAATAAACAAATTGAATTCATTTAATAATGGGTACATATTTTCATAAATTAATTTTTAGAAATTTGATTATAAATGACAATGCCATAACTCACAGATCATAACTTTATAAAAAAATATGTGTATATATATATTATATATACCTATTGTAAAATTAGATCAGTTTTTAATTATTATGGTATAGATCAAAATTTAAAATATTATAATGTGATTAATATAACATATGATTATTTATTTGTTATGTATAATACAATTTATATTTATCGAAACTAAAATATTATATTTTAGAAATGTAATAGGTAGTGTAATGGTAGCTACGAGTAATTAATAATAAAATATAGATAGGTATATAGGTATATAATTACATATTTTTTAAATATTTTAAAATATAAGTATTCTTTACAACTCTACAAATACCTAGACCCTAGTATAGTAATTATCAAATATTTGGAAATTATTACCTGGCTGGAATCAATCTGAACTTTACGTAATGAATACTCTTGTACCATTGATTTTGATGTCTATAAAAAAAACTATACATCAATATTTGAAATTAATTAATTAATTTAAATACCTACCTACTTATTCAAAATGTTTAAACATTTGTAAATTTAAATACTTTAATAAAATTAATATTTGCTCAATTACTAGGTGTGAGAATAAAATTATTTTAGTATTTAATGTACATATATTATTAATTTAATATAATTTATAAAAGTAAACTTTTAGAAAATACCTACTTAAAATAGGTAAGTAGGTATATATAAATAAATATACATATCAAAAGATTATAATTTATGTTTATATTTACTAATACGTGTATATTTTATTACAATAAATAATATTTTACTTACTTTTTCATAATTCCGACGAGTAAATTCGAATGGATTTTTTGGAGCACCTAAATGTTTTATTTTAACACGTTTACCATTATGGACATTAGTCTCGTGTTTTTTATCATCGTCAAAAACCGATCCACAAGTTAAACATTCAACTTTCACACGTTTTCTTTTGTTCTTATATGAAGTATCGCACATCTTAATATTGTATATGAAAATATAAAATACAAAATAAACACAACAGATCGAAAACTCGGCGTTATCGATGACCTGATGCTGATGTCGAATGATGCGATCAACGAATTAACAATTTAATAGGGAAATCGAACTTTGATCAGAGTCAATATACCTATGCTTTGGGATGTAGCCATGCGGGTAGGTAATAGGTATCATAAAACCAATGATAATATTATATTAATTCTTATAATAGTTATTATGACAAAATATTATTGGCTACGGCCGATTGTGCCAACGATAATAAATTTAGAATGACGACCACTGAAGCCATAATGTGTAGGTACTAATATTATTATCGGAATCGGACATTCGGACTTTTAACATAGGTGCTAATTTTGGAATAAAAATAAATATAATATTATTAAAAAGATAATTTTAATGAAATTTTAAATAAATTACAGATAAGATAATCGAATAATAATTAATATAAAATTTTTAATGTGGTAATCACGTTATTGATTCGACTAAATTTGACATTGTCAATTTTGCCGACTATATTAATTTGGTCAATTTTGCCGACTTTTTACAAAAACTTGGGGGGGGGTAGGACACCCCCCCCCCTCGGGACTACTCTGCTTAGTACCTACTATTTTAATGTAATATAATATATAATTTTATTTTTATTTTGTCATACTTGTAATTTCGAGTCGGAACTCCAGATATACCCAAAAAAAATCTGGATGCTATTAGAATTAGATCATTATTTTTTCTTATCTTTTGGACTGCCAAATAATTCGTAAACATCATCGGTAAGGCTCGGTCTCGACGGGTTTTACGAGTATTTTGTAATACAAAGTGTCCGTCAACACATACTTACTTACTATTACTACACAAGTATAAATTATAATCAAAAATTGTTATCTGTATTTTAACGGCATTTTGTACTTAAGGGGATTGGAAGCAGACCCGGACGTTTTAGCGTGGCCATCTTGGCGTGACCGTTTTGGCGTATAGGCATAAAAAAAAAATAATTTTATTTGAAATTGTATATATAATTTAAATCAAATTGAAAAAAAAATAATAAATTTATAAAAAAAATAATAAAAACTTAAATTTTGATATTAATTAATGCCGCTTAAATAATATTAAACATTTTTAAAAAAATAATAAAAATAATTAATAGCAACTTAAATTTTGAGCTATGCCCCTTAAAAAACTAATTATACTTCTATTTTCATAATCATCTAGGATGGTATGAATTCTTTTGTCGACATCAATAAATTTTTTTTTCTTTTTGGGAGGACTCTTACCAGTTTCTAATTGATGAAAAAATACATCACGACCTGATTGAACTTTTCTAAGATTACAAATAAATGCCTATAACGTTGGATGTTGTACTCCCATTTGTAAATTTAAACGTCTGTTAGCTGCTTCAGCATGATTGTTAGTTCTATTTTGTTTATTTAGAACACGTTGATGTTTATTTACAAGAATTGAATAACTTATAAAACTTATATTTTTTTTTATTGTATATTTTTATATAACTGAGTACAATATAATTTTTTTTAGTAATGAAATATTAAGAAAAAATAATACATTTAAATGATTTAATCTTGTAAATGTAAATAAAATATTAAAAATAGGTAGGTATATCTTTGCCTCTTGTGAAAGACCACTGGTACATTCATTTATGATGCTTGATGTAGGTTCTAAAGTTTCTTGAGATCGTTGCTTAATATTTGTAATTGCGACATTCGCTTCTATTAATGCTGCCTCCGAATCATGGGAGTGGTTATTTACAATCTTTAAAACCTAATATTTATTTGTAAAAAATATTATTTAATATTACATATTAAAATATTAACTACGTATTTACGTATTACGTAAATATATTATTATTTATAATAATAATATATATTTTATAATTTTTAATTTAAATGGTAAATTAATTTAATGGTAGCAAATATAACGGAAAAGATCCAATATTTTTACCTCAGATTTTTCAGTCGATGTATGAATTCTACATGTACAATCATTTTCGTATCGACATCTCCAAAATTTTTTTGATCCATCATAATTGTACGAATCAAATGTGTACATATAGCCATCATGTGTAAAAATTTCTCGTCCACAAATGCTCTTTATTTGGTTCATTGTCGATGGCAACTGATTAGTAGATTAAACTTCGTAACGTTTTCGATTTCAAACATAAGGGTATAGTTATAATATACTATATACTACCTATATACAGTAAATGTATATAAAGGTACTATACAGTATACAGTAGATATTATACACCATACATTATACAGAGTGCGGATATTTATTGACTAGGAATTGTCATATGACGCGTATAAAACACGACCATTATTTTATTCATTCATATTTCATTTTCATTTATAATACTATCGCATACATTTTTACTAGCTTTTTGTCAAATTATCGTAGCCTTGAATTTACCTTTGTTTTTATTATAATATTGTACTTAAATTGTATACACCTTTATTTGGAGTGGCGCTGTATAGCTGTCGACCGGTACGTGATGGACGAGTTTTCGCCGTGCGGAGTAGATATAGATTATCCGTTATCGATCAATTATTTAATATTTTTGTCATTATGCGTATATATCACGGCGACATACACGAGTACAGTCTGTATACAAGTGCCGTATACAATTATCGTATCTATAATTTATCATAAAATCCTAATGATTTTTTCGTTTTGTTGGTCTTTTTAGTTTATTAATTTTAAAACAATGTAGGTACGTGTTTTTATTAAAGTAAAAAAGTGTAGCTAGTGTGTAAGTTGTGTTATTAAAATATAAAATTAAATAAAAATGTTTAAACAAAATTCAAAGATTTTAGATTTCTCTTCGGTTTTCTCTTAAAACTACATTTTTCATCGTTTGAGGAAAAGATCGCGATCAAAAATGAAGGTTGGCCAAAACCAAAATTGACTATTGTAAAAGAGTAGAAATACAAAGATAGAATAATAAAATTAGTTTTAATATGGAATTGTACGAAAATAAGTATTGGATCTGCGGTTGTGAACTGTGATGTAACTAATAAGAAGTTTGTTTTCCGTGTTTTCTGAGGAAACTAGTAGGTAAAATAACTTTTTTTTATTATAATTTAAATGTTTTTAGGATGTACCAAGTAGGTACAATATTATTCACCGTAATAATGGTATTTATTATATTTGTAATTTAAATATTTTGTAATAACATCCAAAAAATATACTACGTAAATAATGAACCTCTAGAACGAGTTTTTAACTTTAAAGACCTAGGAGTTTTCCTTGATACTAAACTTACGTTTGATACACATATAAATTATATAAAAAATAAATCTTTAAAGCAGTTTGAATTTATCAAGTTTTCCTGTGGTAATTTTAAAAACATCAATGCTTTTAATCTAATATATACTTCCTACATTAGGTCCCTTCTTGACTATTGTTCTACTATTTGGTCTCCATACCTTCACAAACATAAATTATCATTAGAAGCTGTGCAAAATAAATTTTTAGGTTTCCTGTGCTTCCGTTGCAATATTCCTCGTATTCCTCATACCTTTTATGCTCCGATTTTGGATCTTCTTAGTATGGATTCCCTTGAATTACGTAGAATAAAACTTGATTTATGTTTTTTATATAATGTTCTTCACAATAACAATGATTGGTCCTGAGTTACTTAGTCGTCTATCGTTTTTAGTTCCACAACGTTTAACTAGATCTAATGTTACCTTTTATACTCCTACTCAACAAACAAATTATTCATTAAATTGTCCAATTTCTCGACTTATGTATATATCAAATAAATATAAAATTGACTTTTTCACAAATCAGTCATTATCCTCCTTTAAACAACATTTAAATCGTACTTTACGTACTAAGTTATATGTGACTACAAGTTATAAGTTATCAATATTTTGTTTTAAGCTCATTATACTATTATCTTTTATCCTTGTACATTATTAATTTAAGTTATTTTATAATTCTTTTGTTCTCTACTTTATATAAAATGTACCTGTACTATATACTACTAACACTGTAAATGTATTATCACTCATGTAATTGGGTTGTCATACCCGTTAAATTCGAATAAATAAATAAATAAATAACTATTTATATAGCTATATCATTAATATTTTTAGATAAAAACTAAATTCTATGATCTTAATACATAGTACATAAAACGCACTACAACGATTCGTAATTGTTCAATTTTGATTATTTCGAACTTTAAATTTTTATATAGTAATAATTTATTACAGATATTAGGGCTTAGATTAAGTAACTATAATCGATTTTGACGAAACCACGTTTTAACAGTATTTATGTAGTTTTTCGGTATTTTTTCCTAAGTACGTATTAAGAAACTATATTGAGGATATCGAAAAATAACATTCTTAATGTAGGTACTAACTATAAATTAAATTTAACGAAAATATAATTTTTGGGTAGGCATGAATAAAAAAATAAAAACCGATTATTGTAACCAATATATATTCCTCGCTCCGCTAAAAATCCAAGATCTACAATAATTAAGTATATATTATAATAGTAATTAATTTTATTGTATTTTATGTTTTTATGCTACAATTATCATTATAGTATGAAATGTTTGCCATAGTATATTTTGTCACTATCTGAAATAGTACAAAACTAGATGAAATTTGCTACCGGAAAATGGGGTCACATGTCGTATAGTTTGTTTCATGTCTTCTGATCGAAAAGTTGTACATGGAAAAAACAAAAAATGAAATATAAACGTCATTGTAAAACCACTAGCTTTCTCGCTCCGCTTAGAATCTAAACGAGCCATTCAGTGGGAGATATGACACCCTCTTCCCACCGTGTATGTGTTCGTATACGTGTGCATGTATATTGTATAAAATATTTGTAGGTAGTTATAATATATGCCAACGCGGTCTCAAATCGGCCAATTACGCCCCATTCAAATTCAAAATTGTTTATGTCGCACTTTTATCATTTAATCTGTTTATATAATAACTAAAATTTATTTTGTAAAAGCTGGTCTCGCTCTATCTCGGTGAGTACTTGCGAGAACTTCCGAGTGTGAGGTATAATATTTGTACTTCGTTTTGTTATACTCACGTATGTTGCGATTGTATTTTAGTGTTTTTGTAAAAAGTTTTAATCGTGTATTATTATCCTGAGGTGTTTTATCATATTTTTAAAATTCGAGTATACGACTATACCTATGGCTTTATGGTTACTCTATGGCATAGAACATAATATTATGTCTTTGGATATCTATGGTTATCTAAACGTTGAATATATTTCAGAAATTCTATGGCTTATTCATTAATACAATTTATTAAATAATAATAACGAAATTTTACTCATTTATCCTATCATTACTTTGAATTTTTAAAATTAAAAATTGTGAGTATCTAGTATCCATACATAATATCAATTATTATAAATAAAAATTAACATAAAATAATGAACTTTTAACTACGTACACATACTTCAACAAACATTTTGTTATTTTCAGTGCGACAGTGCCAACCAAAAACTTCATGATTTAATTCATTTTCTGGGGTATAATGGAAACTATTGAATATCTGAGCGAAAAATGACTTGTCCAGTTTCGATGCGATATGGAAAACCAAAGTAAGTATTTATGTACAAAAAAATCATGTTTATACTATTTTTTAAATTTAAATATAGGTACCTACCTATTAAGATAAGTTGTAATTAGTGGCATATTTTTGTTATTATTTATAAGTAAATATGAGATAATACAGTAGAATAATATTAATATAGGCAGTTATAAAATAGTTAACGCTCCGAACCACTTATATGTATTTAAGTATAAAAGTATATTCAAATTGTTTTGAAATTTAATTTTTATTCATCAATATTTAATTATAAACCATGGTAGCTATACAGACCATCTCATAAGATGGTTAGACGTACTAAATTTATATAGTTGATGCAGTTGTGTTTATTTTAACTACATAATACTGTTAAAATGTTTTAT
>JAIPRL010009557.1:0-17338 GCA_025469235.1 Pemphigus obesinymphae
ATGTTACCTATTATACTTTATATAAAATTCATATTTAATATTATTGTTCCAATTTCTAGATAATCTTGTTATTATATTATTACGATGAACGAAAAGAGGAATATTATTTTGATTAAATTTATCATTACAAAAAAAAAAAAAATAATTTCATGATTCTTGTATAAAAATGTAGCCAATATATAAAATATTGTTTTTTTTAACCAAAAATGGAATAAATACAGGACCAACTCGGAAAAACGGGACAAAAAGCGTCCCGCTTAAAGTTTGTTGGGACAACGGGACGCAATGCTCAAAAACGGGACGTATGGTCACGCTAGTATATATAAACATTTTTTACAATTTTTAATTTTTTTAAAAAATACTTAAATCTCCATTTATTTAAAATCAGGTGATATAGCATGAATGACTCAGTAGTATATTATTAGTAAATATGATATAAGTGAAACGACTGTAAAAACTTAGGTGAAATAATGGGTTTTTCTTAGATATGACAGTTTTATATTTGAATTATAAAAGCAAATATCACAGTGAACAATTAAATATCATAATCAATACATTAAATATACAATTCAATGAGATCAAAATACTACATTTAATTTATAAAAGAAATATTACAGTGATTACTTAAATATAACAGTTAATAAATAGTAAATGTTTTACTACAAAATTTACAATTAAAACTAATGGTCTCCATACTAGTTATTAATATTAATCCGAAATCATGAACCAAGATTGTTTATTTAGACTTAAGTTCTTGGCCAAAATGAAATGTGAAATGATATCAAAACAATAAACGTTCTATTATCACAGAATATAATCACAGCTATATATTCCTGATAGTAACTCCGGATTACTTCACTACGTGCGCGTTTAATTAAAATCAATGCTAGTATGAAGCTCTCGTGTACTAGGAGGGTGGTAGCCTCAAAGACGTAAACGTTGAATGGATGGGAAGAGATCGAGTGGAAAAAGAAGCAGAAGTAAAAATCACTGATAAATAATTAAAATACAACAAAAATGGTAACGCTGTAGTGGTGAATAATCGTCGTATCATTATAAATATTATGATACAATGAATGAAATTTTTTCATGGAAAATTTATCAATAAAAATAATTGAAATTTTAGCAAACTTCAAAAAACTGTAGAAAATTGATGACATATATTAATAATCATTTATAAAACCAAAAATGTTATTAAAATTTAATTATTATATAGTTATAAAATCGCTATATTAAATTATAAAAAAAATTATAATTTTAAAATTTGTAAAAAAAATAAAATATAAGAATTGTAACATAGGTTTCCAGTAATATTATTGAAAAAAGCTTACAAATATTGAACAGAACAAAAGTTATTGTATTCGTAAAATATCTGTGTGACACCCTTTATATAATTTGGGCATAGTGAAAAAAATATTAAAAACCTTAGTACAGCTGGGTTAAAAATGAAAAAAAAAACATTGCAGCAATGAAAAGGTTAAATTATTAACAATAGCGGCAAGATGGAAACGCGATTATATTACGACTGCGCCGGTGTCAAAATAAATATGTATCGGCAGCATTTTTTGCATTGGTCGATGAACAAAAAAAAAAAAATCCAGTCAATAGAACATGGAAGTAATTTCGCTATTATGAAGTACCATAACGATTAAATTTGCTACTGGGAAATGGGTAATTATACCTTCCACAATAAGCATGTAACAATTGCATTATGCAAGGGTGTAGTAAACAGTTACACCCATCTCTATTAATCGGTGAGGCAGTCAGCCCACCTCTTTTTATGGATGGGTGGGTGGTTAATGAGTAAAAGTTGTTACGAAAAACTTGCTTCATTTTTTTTTTAATGATATAAATTATATGTTGTGGACGCGTCTGGACTCTGGATGATAATATATAGCAAATAGGTATTGTAGATTAGACTACACTAGACTAACTTACAATATTTGTATATAGTTATAGTATGTGATAATATGGAAATCAGCGTTGTAGTTTTGTATTAGTGATTTCAAACGAAGTAGGTACTTTTTGGTGGTTGACAGGGGCGGATCTGAAGCTCATTTAAGATGTGGGGTAAACGGGAATATTTGAGAAATAGATGACTAATCAAAATTCGAAATTAATTTTAGACTCCTCAAATAATGATAAAAAAAAGTCCAAGGAGGGGTGATCGCCACATCACCCCCTCTCAAATCCGCCACTGGGTGGTTCCTTATAACTGAAATATAGATAGGTACTGGGAATCATACTAATAAAATTAAATTTTCTAATACAAAAACAGACTAATCTACTATTCATATTACTGTGTGTTTAAAATCAAGACATATATGTATTTTATGTGTTTTCCAACAAATTACCTTTAATTAAATTTATATATATATATCTTTTTCAATATTATCGGGTAATGTATCAAAGTAATATTTTCGAGTATAGTGATACATAATTTTGGACATTCGAAAATGATTTGATAGGTGTAGTTCTGTACTTTTAAACATCGGTATTTTTAAGCTTACCCCCACAGATACCGTAAATCAGTTCAACTTATTTTTTCCAAACTACCTATAGAAATTGAAAATAATACTAATTTTACATACTAGTTATTACTAGTTCACAATATTATACTTGCTAATAACTTGTAATTAGTTAACTTTTTAGACCTAATTTATTTCTGTAATTTAATCAATATACCAAAAATATGCTTGTATTTGCTCGTATTGGTCTCACTTTTCATTATCAGTTGTGGTAAATGAACAGCGCTTGATATCACCAATATTATTTGATAGAACATACAAGGTATACCCAGTTTAAAAACTATGATTACCAAGAAACTCGTATAGTTCCAGTGTCCCAGTGAAAACCACAAAATGTAATATATTCCATCAGTTCTATCAATATTAATGCCTATCAATTTTATTATCATCCATAATCGTGGTAGTAATGTCGTTATATGGTAGTAATTCTGTGTAGGGGTGTATAACCTGATGGGGACGTGAAAGAGAGATTCAATCACTGAACGAATATAATTTTTTTGTTGCTGATTCAGTTTATTTATATTAAGAAATGAAATGTAAATTCATATAATATAAATTTGTTTTTATAAAAGCCGGAACACGAGCTCTCACAACCCAAGGGAGCTGCCGGTACAAAGTTGCAACAAGAACTGACGCGAGCGCTGCCATGCCGTACACGTACACGTACCTAACCTAACCGTACACGAGAACACACGTTATTTATCGCGTTATCAATTGGTGTACTGAACTTAACCCATAATTATATTTGATGGTTTGGTGGAGTTTAATGTTCACGTTCTAAATATTTTATTTTTAAAAATAGGTAGATGGAATGAGAATGTTTAGATAATATACCAGATATGCAGGGGGAAACTAGGTGGTTAAATGCACACCGTTTAAGTAAACGTTCTAAAATTTAAAAATATAGTATATATATTTCATATAAACATAAAATTATATATATTGATAATGATATATTATATATATATTCTATATTTTTATTGTGGAACATGGAAGGGAATATAAACGAAATGAGGGAAAAAGTAGCAGAGGGTGTTAAGAAAGTTGCTAAGGTAGTCGTGGGCGTGAATAGAGGTAATATGCCACAGGATAAGAACATATGGTGGTGGGCAGAATAAGTACAGCAGATAATATCAAAGAAAAAAATACAGTTTAAGAAATGGCAGAAAAACAGAGAGAAGGAGGATTGGGTAGAGTATAAAAGTTTATCTAAAGTAGCAAAAAGTGCAGTGACTAAAGCTAAATTAGAGAAATATGATGAGTTGTATGAGAGGTTAGGAACTAAAAAAGGGGAAAAAGAAGTGTACAGGCTGGCTAAGGAAAGAGAAAAACAATGCCGGGACTTTAGAAATGTTTGGTGTATAAAAGATGAGGATAGGAGGGTGTTAACAGAGGAAAAAGAAGTGATAAAGAGATGGAAAGACTATTTTGAGGGATTATTAAATGAGGAATTTCCGAAAGAGGCAATTGATCGTGTAGAGTGGAATTTGGGTATGGTGGATTTAATAAAGGAGGAGGAAGTGTGGAGTGCTGTGAGAAAAATGAAAAATAAGAAAGCCGTGGGACCGGTTGGAGTACCAGTAAGAGTATTGAAAGTATTAGGAAGTTTAGGTATACAATGGCTGACAAAGTTTTTTAGTAAGGTACTAGTAGAAGGAAAAATTCCAGAAGCGTGGAGGAAGAGTTGTGTAGTACCAATATTTAAAGGTAAAGGAGATGTACAGGATTGTGGAAATCATAGAGGGATAAAACTTACGAGCCACAGTATGAAGATTTGGGAAAAGATAATAGATAAAAGGGTAAGAGGGGAGACAACTGTTACTAGAAATCAGTTTGGGTTTATTTGATGGATATAATATAGGTACTCAAATAATACATTCTGGTCAAGTTATTTACACGGCTATATAAATTAAAAAATATATATAAAAATATGACAATAATTTTCAATAATTTAAGAATATATTGATAATAATTGGTAATTAAATGACTAAATAAGTATTCAATTTTAATACAGATAATATATAATTATTATGAAAATTATTACCGAAACACAAAAATGTAAATGTACATTTTATGAGTGTTTTCATAAAAATAAAAATAGGTTTGATTAAAATTTTTACTGACTATAAGAACCACAAGTCATTATAAGTAGTTGTGCATCATATAATAATTTGATTCAAAAATACATTTTCGAAATTGTATTTGAACGATAAGTCATAATATATTATAAAATGATTGAATGTTTTTAAAAAATATTAATACATTTTTATTTTATTATTTTTATTTTATTTAATATCTAATAAATTATATTTTTCCATATTTATATATTATGTCATAAAAATAATAGGTATTGATATTATTTATTTTGATGATTCCATATAGCTATCACATTTATTTAATCATGTTTTATTGAATATGCGATTATATTGAACTATAAATAAATGATAAAAAATCTTTAACAAAGAGAGAATGACTAAAATAACATCAAATAACTATTTAAAGTTTAATTTTTATTTTTCCAGCAATTAAATTATAACTTAACGATGCTGATCAATAAGAAGTGTACAATATAGTATAAAGAAAATTTTTTTTAAAAATAACTCGCTGTATATTTAAAACAATTATACCGATTTAAGAAAAACAATACTCATAAGTTTAAAATAAATATTATATTAGTATTATATTGTATTAGTAGATATTAAGCGACTATCTAATAATTCTTTATGAAAATTGAATGCAATCATTCATATTAGACTATTATTGAATTAAAGTTTTGTGTATAATACAACTTACCTTGTATTTTGGGTATTTGCTGCCCTTTTCATTATAACATAAATATAATTTAAGTTTATAAAATATAATACTCATACTTGTAGAAACAAGGTTATATTTAATTGTTTATGTTTATATAGATGTTTTTAAAATTATATAATATATAAACTTATTAAATAATAATATACAATTAAAAATGTTAGATATAAAAATACAATAGGTATAAACATTGTCAATGTATGCGAAATAAATACATCAGACACTATCTCATCATGGGCAATGCGCCAAATTCAAATAATCCGTCTATAATAATGAGCAACACAGGTGATTAATGAATAAACATGGAATCCCTCCAGTACTGATCATATTGTGGTGATTGAAGATCACTCATATAACCTCTATAAAATACATGGTTTGTGGCCTATTCGCACCAATCGATTACATAATTATACTACACCATACTCTGTCGTCTGCCACCAAAGTATAATGTTTAAAGATTATATATGGTTCTTGTATATTTGAAAAATGGCTCATCTTGTTCATTATCATATACGCACTTAGAATAATTTTCTGTCAGGCTTTAAGGATATCAAGGCTACTTTTATTTTGTAAATTTGGTATATTGTCGTTAGATTGGAAATCGTGATTTACTTGGTAAATATCACATTGTTCTATATTTAAATCATACCTATTTTAATTTCGCTCTCTTTGTATCTTGAAAGATTTCAATATCTCGCAGTAAACATTACAATTCAGAATAAATATCTCGCATGCTATCAGCAATTTTAATGTACTATGCAAATATTCCATTCATCCTTGAATTGTGTTTTGTACATGTGTGATTATTCACTATAGTTATACTTACTTATTACTAGTAAAAAATAGAAATTGGAATAATTCTTCCTTAATTTATCTATATATTCCATATTACAGATGTTGTAATTATGTTTTAGAGATTTTAGAAATATTTGGAACCCACAAAATGTTATTCATATTATTACATTAATATCGACACATCTCGTAGAATTAAAAAGTTATCAACGTGTGAATGTCAAGAACTTCAAGGAATAGTAAGGGCACGATAGTGTCTCTTAACCACGATGTTTACCTTAGATGCGACTCGATGTTACGCTTCTGTACTTATACCGGTGTGGTAAAATAATAATAAATTATGTTGTAATGTATGGTATTGTGTTGTATTATAATATATTTATGTCTGTATAAATTGCCGAAAGGCGTATAATTGTCAAATAAAATAAAATAAAAATAAAATAAATATTTAGTAATAAATATTTGTAAGCATTCCGATTTATATCCTACAGTAAAATTGACCAAGTAATGGAATAAAATTTAACAGTTGGTTTTTTTTTGATTATATCTATATATATAAAAATGGAGCCAAAAATGTATAACAATTCATCAATCGAGAACGACTAGGCCGATTTGGCTCAAATTTTTTTAATTGTTCGTAATTGCCAGGAGAAAGTTTTTAAGAAAAAAAAATTTGGAAAAACCCTTTTTTTAATTATTGATTTTTTGAGTTCCGGAATGTTTTTTCGTATTGAAAAACTACAGCACGCTTTACCTTATAAAATTGACCATATGACATAATTAATCATTGAAATGGGGCCTCCGTCCAACACCAAAAATATGGAGAAATATGTCGTGTATTGAATATTAGGTAATATTATGTTTCACTATATAAAGTAAAGTTAAAATTTTGTAAAGTGATAATTTTGATAATTATATGTATCACTATATAAAGTAAAGTTTAAATTTTGTAAAGGGATAATTTTCATATCATTTTTATTCCGTTCGATTTTATTTATAGCCTTAAATACCCTCTCTTTACATAGAACGCAATAGTCGATAGTAGAGATAAAATTTAAGTTTTATCTATATGAAATATGATTATTCGATTATTACGACTTAATTTTCCATTTTCCGTTGTTGGCGTTACCAGAACAACTGCGTGAGTACAATTTTATTTTATTTTACTAATTAGCAATAATTTATATAATACCTGCATTTCTTATAACATGAATGTTTAATTAATCTAATCATTATTAGAAAAAGAAATGCCAATATTGTTTAAATTTTTTGTTGTCATAGTAAAAAAACAAATTAAAAATTATTCATCCATGTATAATATTGCTGACATGAAAATAAAAAAATAAAAAATAATATTATTTTAATTAAAATTTTAAAGTGGGTTTACTTTACTACATGGGCTTAACAACCTTATTACTCTCCCATAATTCCAACAGCATTGGTGGCCGAACGGGTTAAGGTGTCATTTGAAGAGAGGCGAACCGTCGTGGTTCGAATCCGCCCAAGGTATCAAAACTTTTTTGCCGTTTATTTTACGAGTATTTTCTTTTTAATAGGATTAATAAAAAACGACTGTTATTTTTTGGAGAGAATTTTTCGCTTGATTCCTATTAGAAGATCAAACATTGGACGAAGTACACGTAATGCAAAAATTTGTGAGAATGTCCGTTAGAATCAAACGCAAGAGGAACGTGCAGAAGCAATTGAATTGAGACGTGCATATTACATAGGTTCGCGCTGCACAAACACCACTTCAAATTCGACAACATGGTAATAGAAGAAGATTAAGTTCAAATGTAGCTTTGAATCGCGCTGATTTCGAATACGATTCCGCAATTGCCTACAAAGATCTTTGCTGTGTTGATATCGGTTCATTGTCTATCGTATGCCAGCTTGAAATACATTGAAGTTTCGATCGGAAACCCCCGGTTTATACTGCGCTGGTGGCAAGGTGAAATTTCCCGTTTTGGCTCAACCACCAGAGCCATTGTATTCGTTTCTCTATGGAAATACAATCCAATCAAAACATTTCCTGGCGAATACACAAAAATATAACTAATGTTTTCAAATGACGTCATTTGGAGCCGAAGTTGTTGATCAACCAGGCTACAATCCGAGGTATAAGGTAATGGCGTCTCATTATAATTATAATAATAACAATAATAACAATAATTTTTTTTAGAAATGACCATCTAAATATTCAGATTCAAGGGCAAATTCACCATCGAGCGCGCGCTTTGTTACCACCACCAAACGAAGATCATAAGTTCTTTCAGATCTATTTCGTTGGTAATTCGGCAATTGAACTAGATCAGAGTTGTGTAATTTTTACTGGGACTAAACGTGAAATGATCGGTCAATTGAAAAATCTTCTGCATGAGCATAATGAATTGGTCAGATTGTTCAAAACCGCATTGGATACAATGTATTCTTACGACCATAAAATCATTATCAGAACAGATAAAAGACCCTCTGGAAGCCATGCAAGACAATTCAATGCTCCCACTATCAATGAAGTCGCAGTGGTGATTGTTGGTGAGAATGTGGCATCACGCAATATTGTTCTCAAGCGTCGGGATGGTGGACAATTGCAGGGCGTGTACGAGACTCATCGGTCATATGATGCACTTCAATACCCGTTGATGTTCTGTCGTGAAGAGGATCTCTATTAAATTATTAAAATAATTAATAAGTTTTCAAGTTCTTCTACATCCATGACGTCAGGTAGGCATGTGTCAAATCCGGAAGGGGTGGTCGTATAGTACATGGAAGTCACTTTGTCTGGTACTGGGAATGCTCAATTCGGTAGGTAGGGCTATATATGCTGAAGGGGGTGTAAATGTAGATGGAAATTTGTCGGATTCCATGATTATGTCTTCCATTGATAGAATAATTAGTTGGAAATATCTGGGATGTGGTAATTAAGTTGACCATGGGGCAGCTATAATCCGGTGGGAGAGTAAATGCAGGCAAGGGTTTATTAAGTTTTTGGGAAAGAGTAACTAGTCTGATAGTCATGTACGAAGGGGATGTCGTATCTGTTGTAATTGTCATGATAGGCCGGGATATCAAGATCGGCGGGGATTTCAAAATTCACATAGATATAAAAATCGGTAGGGATGAAAAATCGGTAGAGGTGTACTTCTCGGAGGTCATGTCAAATTCGGTAGGGATGTAAATATCGATAAAGGCGTCAATGTCGTTTGGGAAATCACTATTGGTGGTGGGGATTCAACAGCAGATGGTAGGAATTTCATAGTTGGTGGTGGGGATGTTATGTTTGGTAGGGTTGTCTTGTTATTTGAAGATGTCACTCTGGAAATAACGTGTATTTTACAAAGTATTATAATCGAGAAATAAAAATACAAAAATAAATGAAAATAAGCCAGTCATTAGGAGATGGAAACTTTTTGGTACAGAATGCGTTTTGTTCGAGTGCGCGCGAGGCTAACGTTTGAATCGCGTCATCTGTTCCCAGTATCGTCGTTGAGACAGCTGTTTTGTTTCACGTCGTCCCACCGGACCATATCAGTGGTGGGGATCGGTGCATCCGCCGCCAATTGCCGCTGCAGAGTCACGACGTGCGTGTTGTTTTTCCGTCGTCGTGTTGTCAAATACGCTTTTCTTACGTACCTACTGACGTCTCGGTTCTTCATGTAAAAATTTGTGCGTTTTCTTTTACAACCCGGTGCCCGGTCGCCGTTTTTATATCGTATGTGACCCCGCAATCATATCGTTTCGCCGACGTCCTAAGTCGCGAAACACTTCACGTTCTTTTTTGTCGTTTTCGGTTCGACCGTCCGCTCTTACGCGCTGTTCCAGCGCCATATTCTCATACGCGCAACCCCACGGCGGCTGCTATCACGAGCTCCGCAAGTTCATCGCCTTTCATTCCATCAATGTTACGATCAGATACACACCGCAGGTCTACCAATTAACTAAGGTCGAATCAATGAGGTCGTAACTTTGTATTTTGTTTTTGTTCATCGACATACGAGTCGAAATAGTTTGTCAAATTGTTAGTATGATAATTATTTGTTAGATATACCTTATATCAATGTTTTTTCTCGGCCAGTAGGTAGGTTTCTTTTATAATATTATCACTTGTTTTGTACACACAATATAATATTTCATATCATTTATAGAATCAATGTTATTTTCTTGATTTCACGAAATCAATATTACATAAATAAATTGTAGAAATTGTACCTATTCCTTTCCAATACAGTCCACTCGCAAAAAAGGTTCTCTGTGCAACCCAGCCGCACACAGAAGCAATTTGTTCGTTTAGTAGGATACTGGTTGTGGATATATTGAATTTGAAAGCATTGATAAGTAATTTATTTTGATAAAACGATTTTGAGCGAAGCTTCGGTGTATATTACATAAGCATTACTATTAGCATTTATATGATTAATAAAAAATACGTCAATATACAAAGTGCTGTACAATGAATATTTGGTGTAAATTTTGGGTTTCTGGTACTTTAATTTTCCAATTTATAATAATTTTCGGTCCTTTTGGTAGTTACAATTTTAAAAATATTTTAAATTATTATCAAAATAGTCAGTAACCATGACTAGTTTAATTTGTTATTCTTTATAATTTACAACAAACTTTTTTTTCGCAATATTTCCTTTATAAAAGGTAGTATTCCTTTACACTTACTATAACTACTTAAAAAAATCGAAAAATTAACTTTATAATGTACCAACTAAAAGAATTTCCTATCAAAAATCTCTATACTAGAAAATGCTTAATTTACTCATTCTGCCCTCAGTGTTCAAGAAAATGAAAAAAAAAAAAAATTAAAATAATTTTATTGTTATGTATCGTAAAGTTTGTGACTTATGTGACTTACATGTTTGGATGTTGAACTTTTTGGCACTTGAATTAAATTTGCAGATGCTAGGTGCACTACATATTATAATCTTATTGTAAACCACGTCATTTATCGTAGTGTTTATTTTTTTCCCCTTGCATATTAATGGTTCTTGGAAGTCTTCGTCATTTATTTCCATTTCAAAATGTGTTCTTTTATTCGGACTAAAAATTACATAAACAATACATATTAATTGTCATACTGTATTATATGTTAAACACGATTTATGTATTTATACTCATGATAAAATATAATTGTGTCTCCAATAATATCAAATCAATTTCTTGCGTGTTATCACTATATTAAAGAAAGTAGTTTGTTTATTTTTTGTAGATTTTATCAAAACTAAGCTATAAAATGTACATTTTGAGAAAAAATATTAATTTTCAAACTAAAATTAACTAAATTGAGAAATACTTGTAAAAGGGAATAAACAGAATCACATTTCATAAGCATCGCGCGTATTTCCTGATATAGTAAAATATATTGAGCTAATAAAAATATAATATTATCCTCTCATATTTTCACGGTAAAATCTTTGTATAATTTTGAATGCAATTTGTAAAATGTTCACAAAATATTCACAAAAACCAAAAATTCTGTCATTTGGTACTGTGTCAACATACACACAATATCTACCCGTGCGTGAAATTTAAACAGAGTTTTAGCATTTATTATAGTATAGGTAGTGACTTACGTCACTGTAGACGTCGATATAACATTTAAACGAGAGTTGCACTTCATAATTTCTAAAAAAACATATACCTATATAAAATAAATTACTATTTAAATATTTTCCCCATGGGTTATAATATTAAAGATACTTACAATTTAATGATGACGAATTTTATCTGAAAATATTGTACTACAAAACTGAAATTTTTTTTAAAACTGTACAACGATATAATGACGATTAATGTTAAAAAATATTAAGAAAAAAAAAACACTGGAACTGATATAATTAACTGTAATTACTCGGCTATCTTAGAAAAATTGATGTTGTCGCGTTCGAGGTTGAAATACGAGTTAAAGAAAATTATTTTTTGCGGTATCGTCAAGAAACGATTAATGTTATACGATTGCTATGATACCGTGTACATTTTTAAACAACTTATTACGACCAATTAATAACTATTTTTGTATATCTATTTTTTTAACATAAAATATAAATAATATAAATTCAAAATACAAATCGCATAACTTTGATGGTTTTTCTAACCCGCTGTTTCTTATTCATAGGTATTTAAAATCTGATAAGAATACTGTAATAAATACATACCTACATAGGTTATACAAATTATAAATTACCAGAATGGATTATTGGGAAATAAAATAAAATTCGACCAATTGAGTTGCACACATTATACATATTGCCACATTGATAAAATTGAGTATACATAAATTTAATTTTTACGAATTTGGTGGACTATTGATAACATATAATTTTAAACCAATGAAATTTTATACTATATTAAACTTTAAACATTAATAATTTTACATTAATTTAATGTTTATGAATTGTTATTATTAAATATTTAACTAGGTATTAATGTTACATCAAATATTTAAGATTGCAAAATGTTTATTGGGATCTAATATTATTACATCAATAAATATATGGAACATATTGGAACATTTAAATATTCGACTCTAAATTTATCTGATAATTAAACATTTTACGTAAAATATTTTTTTTTGTATTTTAAATGGTAGCATTTAAACATAATTTTATTTAATTTTATTATAAAGCTAAATCCTAATACGTTAATCTCTTAATATCTCAAAATATATAATATTGTTGAAAAATGTATGTGGCTATAAAAAAATTTGTAATAACAGATTTTCAATTTTTTTTAAATTTAGTAGAATAATATATATTTAACATTGTGTAACATTTTTAATTCATAAAACAACTCATTTTAAGATTTAAAAACCTTGAAATTTAAAATTTCTATATATAGTTATTTATGTGTGTCTGTAACGGGAACCTTTCACAACTCCAGACATATAAAACGGCCCTTTTCAGGGCTACCAAAATACACAAGCCACGCCAGAAGTAGTATCCAGCATAAAATGTATATAAAACCATGCACTTAGACATGATGTTCATATATAATTATATATATATATATATATTTTAGCTTCTATAGCCTATTTAGGGCTTTCGCTGCTTCTACTACTTGATGCCATCTATCTCTGTCTACACATTCTTCTAATTTTGATTCTGGAGCACATTTTTCAAGATCTGATTTGACTATGTCTATCCACCTCTGCCTTGGTCGCCCCTAGATCTTTTCCCATTGATAGTGCCAATTATTACATCTTTAATTATATCAGTGGATCTCCAGGCATGTCCGGCCCATTCCAGCCGTTTGCCTCTTATAAAGGATTTAATATTCTTCTTTGAGTATTTTCGGTAATCTTCTGTATTGGTTCTGCTTCTGTATTCCCCACTTTCTATGATAGGGCCATAAATGCGTCTCAGTACTTTCCTTTCGAAAGTCAGAAGTTTTTCTTCATCTCTCTTTGTAACCGACCACGTTTCGCATCCATAGGATAGAACTGGTCGTAGATAGCTTGAGTGGTGGATTTTGATTTTATAGATAATAACTTTGATTTAAATAGTTTTTCCAGTGCAAAGTAACCTTTGTTAGCAGCAGCAATTCTTAGCTTTATCTCGTTATGCATATTATTTGTATTATTTATATTAGTTCCTAAATATTTAAAGCTGGTTACAGTCTGAAAAGTGTAATTTCTGACTATTAGGTTCTGTGTATTTCCAGATTTTCTGCCTATTACCATGTACTTGGTTGTATCTTGGTTAATTTTGAGTCCCATTGGTTTAGCCGCCGCGATAAGGTCAACCGTTTTTGTAACAATTTCTTTGCTTAAACACCCAATTATCATGATATCATCCGCATAGGCCAGTATCGTTTTGTGTCCAAGCAATTCCATTCCTTGATAAACTGGCATCGTTAAATGAGGTTGGTGATAATGCATCACTTTGTCCAAGTCCTGTATCTAATTTAAAACTCTCTGATATTATTTTCAAAAATTTAACTTTCCAGCAACTGTTATAATTACATTCTTTTAGTTGAATTAATTTAGCTGATACTCTAAATTCTTCCAAAGCCTTCCATAACTCTTCTCTTATAATGCTATCATATGCCTATTTGAAGTCCACGAAACATATGTGAATTTCTTTTCCGAATTCGTAATATTTTTCCAATACCTGTCTAATTGTAAATATGTGGACTGTTGTCGATTTACCTTTTATGAAACTGGTCTGATAGTTTCCTATTATGCCGTTTGTATATTTCTCTAACCTATGTAGTACAGAAATTGAAAAAATTTTATAACACTTATTAAGGAGCACTATTCCTCTATAGTTTTTAGTGTCCATTGGATCTCCTTTTTTGTAGATCGGGCAGATAATCGAAGTTTTCCATTCATGAGGGATAATTCCATTTTTCCAACTATTTTAAATAATTCCGTGTATTTTCGACATTATTTCTGGGGTTGATATTTTGATTAGTTCTGCATTTATGTTATCTTCTCCCGGTGCCTTATTATTCTTCAACATTTTTATGATGTCTTTTATTTCTTCAAAGTTAGGTGCCAGTATTTCTGGTTGTGCCGTATAATAGATTGGGTTGAATTTATTCTCTTCATTAGATCTCTCTTTTGTTACGTTCAGAAGGGTATAAAAAAATGTTTTAAATCTATTCACAATACTTGTTTCGTCAGTTAACAAGTGGCCCTTATTGTCTTTTATTATCATAATTTGAGCTTTGAAACCGTTTTTAATTGATTTACACTTCCTAAAGAAAGTTTTCGGGTTTAATCTATATTCTTCTATAATTTTGATAAAATTCTTTTCAGCTTCTCTTTTCTCTTTCTTTATTATCTTATTTGTTCTGTTCCTCTGTAAAATATATTCTCCTTGATTTTCTGGAGTTGAGTTCTATATTATCTCTTTTCTTGCTTCATCTCGTTTTTGTAATTCTTCTTTGCATCGTTCATTAAACCACGGGTTCTGATTGTTTTTGTTTTATGGACTTTTCTGAAATATCTCAGCAGCTTTATTGACAACTTCTTTTACTTCTTTCCATTCATCTTATGAGTTTTGGTTTGACCCATTTAAATTGTTATCTAAAAGGTTAGATATTGTTTTCTAGTATGTTTTTATTGTTTCAGAGTCTTTAAGTTTATCTGTGTCTAGTCTTGGTCTAGTTATTGTTTTATCTCTAATCCACTGTCTTGTATTATATATATATACCTATATAATATGAATACATATTTTAAAGGACCGTACAACACATCAAAATTACATAAGCTCAATTAATAGATAACAAATTAATATCATTAATGTTGGTTCTAAAATTTTTTATGACTATTCGTTGAGGGGCCAGAGCTCGAGAAAGAAAGTAGTATGATGTCATAAGATCATACAATGCGGATCATTCACTGACGCGGTTTAATATATATATTTAAATTTTCTGTTATATACGACAAAAATGAAAAATAATACAATTTTATTAAGTCCGTATGTTTTGCTAGTTGTTGGTGTAAGTTATAATATATAAAAATAAATATTAAAAATATAGCATAAGCACGGACATTTTAAAGAGTTCTATATAAGTAAGACATTTTAGGGAAAATGAAAATCTAATGTAATCACGATATTTATTTAAAAAACTCGTTTACACAAAACAAACGAACAATTATTTTGGTTGGTTTAGTCATTTTTGAGTACTCCTAAAGAAATTACAAAATTTCTAGATGAAAATATTTTGGAAGCAATATTCGGATTAAACTTTAAAATTCAATTTTAATGCCATTTTGTTTATTTTGTAGGAACATATTTTTACCACTATAATATAATTAATAAACATTAAATGATAACAGATATGTTTTCCTAAATTTATATAAACTATAAAATAAACCTCTACGTGTTGAGTTTTCAAAATATTTATGTACAATCATTTTTATACATATTTACATATTATAATAATACTAAATTTCCACTACTGCTAATATACGTGTTATTATCTAGCTACATAGTACATGTATAAGTACACTATTATTTTAAATAACATCTTACATTGCAGTTATAACAAATATCTAAAAATAATGAATTTTCCTCATAGATTATACATGGTTATTCAAAATAATTTATCTGATTACGAACTGTTATAGCTCCACAGCCGTTGATCAGAGATAAAAAAATCTGTACACCACTGGAAATAGCGGATCGTCTAGTTTTTGTAATTGCTAGTAGAAGTTTCTTGGGCATATCTGGAATAAGAAGCATAATTCTTTTAGTTTTTCCTAAGAAAAAGAAGAAGAGAATTATAGCTTTGCCTCACACACTGTTTTATCAAACGTGTTTTTTCATTATAATTAAATAGAAAGATAAACCATTAAAATGTTTGAATTTGGGCCTTAGAGCCAGTGACTGGAACCGAACACAAAAGAACCGGTTCTGGATTCGGATCCTGGAGTTATTTCAACAACCGGAATCAATATTGGAACCTATATTTTATATTTCATTGAACATGAACCGGAACCAGAACCATTTAAAATGTAAAATTAAAAATTTTGGGTTTTAAGCTTCTCAATAGTTTTTTGAAAGTTTGAAATTACCTAGAAATTGTTTTCATGTTATGACTTTATGACGATTCATTTCTGTCTATACAACTGGATATGTTTAAATTTTTAATAATTATATATCATGGAAAATCAATTTTCTACGTCGTCTATTTTAATAAAATTAATTATTATTAGAAAATTCTATATCATTATGAACAATTTTATCATGGCGATTTTTATATTGGGATATAAATATAACAACATAAGAAGTACACATAGAATATACGCACTTAAATAATATAATTATTTAAGTATATAAGAACTAGATACATGCAATACGTATGGTATACAGTATGATTAAGCAGTCCATTTTAAATATTCTACAATTTGTTATAAAATTAATAACACAATATTCAACCAATCTCAATCTTATTCACAATAACTCAAAATAAAAATTAATACTTTGTTATAAAAAAATAATTTATAATAAGTAGGGAACGGATTTTATTGTAAATACATATTTTTATTAAAATGAGATATTTTTAATCCGATAAAAAATGTGTACGATTTATATCATTCTAATTAAAATAAACCCAAATTTATTTAACATATTTTTACATATTTTAGTATAAATACATATTTTTACATATTTGGTAAATAAGTAAATATTTTGTACATATTTTAGTAATTATTGATTTTTTCATTGATTTTCGACGACCAAACATTATCTTAT
>JAIPRL010009558.1:0-17338 GCA_025469235.1 Pemphigus obesinymphae
GTACAAGAGAACAAATTCAGTCTCAACTTTTAATTAAACATTTAGAAATATAAAGGGGACGCCAAACTTAAGCTAAGCAAAGACGGGGGACGCCGTCCCCCTCCGTCCCCCCTCACTTTAACCACTGCGTATACATACATATACGTATACTATAAATAACTAAGTATATGTAACTAAGGAATATTACCTTATATACGGTATATGACTTACATACACCGTAGTATACATACTTATACATTTTAGATTCATAGCGATTGAAATTGACAGATATTATCACCGTAGTTTATATTTTATTTTATTTGTTGACTACTAGATTACGACTTCTGAGTTATTGTAATTTAAAAAAGTGTATATATCTAGTTAAAATGGAATATCTATTTGGGTAATGGGAATATTTAGTAAATAGAAAATACTAATATTTCATTATTTTTCTTTTCGTATACATACACTTTTAAAAGAAGTCGAGTAGGAGTTTTGGGGCAAGTAGTTTTTTAATAGTGAATTCAGTCTAATTAAATTTTAGTTAAAGTTGTCATAGGTACCTATTTTATTGGTTTAATAATACCGAATTTTGCTCATAATTGTTTTTTTTCCAATGCAATGATTCTATGCAATGCTATCATTGGTTTCAAATTCAATTTTATCATTGGTTTCAAATTTAATATATATATATTATACACTATAAGTATTCTACTCGACGTACGAAGTACTCCCAGTGCCGGTTAGGGAAGCTACCGGCCCACTGAGTTTTGGGATTTCTACCGGCCCAATAAGCGTTTTTGACCTTTTTCAAAAAATATTTTAATAAACTGTAGTGTATTGGCTATTAAGAACCTTCCTAATTTCACTTTAGGCTCTTATATTTTTGACCACACATTGCTTAATTGGTCCAAATATCGCGCGGGCCACTGAGATTTTCTCTGTACCTCATCTAGCCAATCCGGCCCTGAGTACTTCTGAGTACTGACCGATTTTTTTTTTAGCTTTTAAAGGATTATAATTTATTTTAAGTTAATATATGTGTTGCTTAAATACATTGTATCAACACATAAAAAGATATGTTATATGTTTCCATCATTAAAATACAATTATTATAACATCACTCTTAAAACTGTTTTTTTCTTATTTTGAACATTTATTTAAAGGTGGTATATACCACGTTATTGCACTGCACTCTTCAATTTTTCTCTATGCTCTATAGATAGGTAAAAATCTAATAAAATGAGTACAATAGTATATGATTTAATTAATTTCTTTTAATATTATAATAATTAACTAAAACAATACATATAAAACAAAAATAATGCATAATATAAGCTATACACTCGGTACATCATACGTTATATTATATGGGTATATGCTTAATGAATAATTATTGTATGAATAAATTACATACTATATATAGGTAGTGACTAGAAGTTTAATTAAACAAAATCATTATATTATATATATTACATACATATTTTAGATATATTATTATGTAACTATATAATATGCGTTTTAAATTATTGTTCCAATTATCTATACCTACATTTTAAATCTGTAAGTATACATTTTATATTTTAAAAATAGCAAGTATGGAACAAAAAGCAGAACACATTTTTACAAAAATTATTTTTACTTAAGTATCCTATAGTTGTACAAGATAGGTGTTTGCAATCTATTATTATTAAATACCTAATACAGTATTTGAAATTCGTTCAAAATATTCAAAAATATGTAGTTATATGGATTGCGGATTCGTAGATAGTACCTAAGTATATATATATATAACTATATATACATGTGGGCGTTATACTCGTTCATATATTATGTATTAATATGTAAACTGCGAGTGAAACTCTAAGTGAATATTATTAAATTAAATATTTTCTGCGAATAAATGACGCATTCAAAATTAAATAATATTACGTCATTTATTAGAGGTATCATCTGTACGTATAAGTTAAAAACTAAAAAATCACTTAAATTAGTTGCGTATAGTTAACATTTGATTTAAATTTATATTTCAACGATTATTAGGTACAATATTTACAAATAATAATAATGATTTTACAAACCTACGCAATAGTTTAAAAACAAATAAACAACTTATAAGAATATATAGATACTTATATATATATATATATACAAGATTAATTTCAGTTTTGTAAAAATAAAGGGAATGCAAGTATGTATACGAGAATTTAGGTAAACAATTTTTTTGAAGATTTTAGTGTACACATTTTTTTTCGAGGTACCCATTAAAAACTATTTGGATTTAAAAGGATTATATATAATGATCGATGTGTTTATAATTTTTTCAATAACGAGATTTTTAATGAATATGGGATATGGGTGTTATATAGATTTTCAGAAGCCTATTGTTAGTAAAGACATTGAAATAAAATATTATCTAGTTTGATGCTATATGGTATTTATTGATTTAAAGTAGACTTAATATGAGATCTTATTGAAGTGGAAATTATTGGAGAAAGGATTACTAAAGTTGTATGTGAACATAATTGAGGACATATATGAAAGAGCCTAGTACAAGAGTAAGGAATTTGTGTGGATAAACCGAGGATTTTAATGTCAGAGTAGGAGTGCATCTGGGTTCAACTTTTAATACTTCATTTTTTTCGTTGGTAATTGATGAAATAACAAAGGATATACAAGGCGGGGTATCATGCATGCTGTTTGCAGATAATATAGTGCTGGCTGGAGAGTCTTAAGTAAGTAAACGTTAGACATGAAGATTGGAAGTAAATCCTTGGAGGTAAAGAATTAAGGATTAGTCGGGGTAAAATAGAATATATAGAGTATTATTTTGGAGATAGGGAACACGGAGCGAATAGGAAAAGGCAAGTAATTAAGATAATTCATGATGAGGTTCAAGTATTTAGGATCTGTTTTATAGAAAGATGGTAGGAAGATATGAAACACAGGATTAAATGTGGATGGATGAAGTAAAGAAAAGCGTCAGGTATTTGGTACTAGAAAAGGTTCCTGGATAGATTCTAGATCTAGATAATAAGTTTGATGTAGATAGGAAGATAGAACAGAGAATGAGTGAAGCAGAGACGATAATATTAAGGTGGATGAGTGGAGTAGACGATATAAGAAATTAGTATATAAGAGGTAGTACAGTAGAAGCAGTAAAATTAGTAAAGATAATGTATATTGTATGTATTATTGTACGTTGAAGGAAAGAAGGGAAGAGGAAGAAAGAAAAAAAGGTGGGGTGATGTAATAGAGAGTGATATGTGGCTGGCGGGTGTAAGTGAAGAGGAAGTGCGGGACTACGGAACTAGGGTGGCCGAAACCAAATATTTGGGAGAGAAGGTGAAGAAGGTCTAGTTCAATGCAATTAATTTGCAATTTGTTTATCAATTATTTATATTAGTAATATGATTATATTATAAATTGATAACACGGACAAAATCATCTTTGCCAGTTCAAACATGTTATATAGTTAAAAAAATTAATCATTTGTTATTAAGTATTTGTGTTAATAATTGTGTGATTAAACAATTTAAATATAGGTACGTTAACTTATGAGTAAATGTGTTTATCAATTATACCATTTATTATTTGGTATAATGTAATTATGTTTGCAAGTACAACTCATTATTAGGAACATGAAACTTAAAATAAAAAAAAGCCCTGCAGTGTATACAGTTTTGAAAGAAATATAGTTACTAGGTGTATAGTCTATACTCTATAGTTACAAATACGTCAAAATTTTAAAGAATACGATTATACCATTGTCCTATATTATGTGAGTATTTAAAAACATATCACATTTTTTTTTTTTAGTTTTTACACAATACCGCCACTTTCAGTTTAGATATTAATTAATTATTGTATTATATAAACGTGTATATTGTATTACACGTCAAATTATTAATTTTTTTATGATTAAAACACGAACTAGAAAATATTTAAAAATTTAAAAATTCGTATGTGTAGCCTTATTCTTGGTCGAAAATAAATCTGCAGCACTTCGTATTAATATTAAATGTATAAAAGAGGACGAAAATGAATCGTCGATAATTCAGTCCACAGGTACTATACTTAAGCGACTTCTAAGTCTGACGAATCGGGATCTTCCTCGAGTTCTTCTTCGTCGTGCACATGCTGATGAACCAAACGCATTGAATCTCCAGCCCTAACTGCAGCCACCGCAGCTGCTAGCTCGTTAGACACTCCCGGTTGTTCCACCAAATGATGTTGCATTTTCCTCAGTCTATCTTGTTCTTCACGTCTTTGTTTTCTCCACTTTGCCCGACGGTTTTTAAACCACACCTGCAAAAAGAACACAATATATACATTAATATCAAATATATTTAATATACCTACGTAGTTTTAATTTTTTTTAACACAATATAATGTGAATAAATTTCATATACGATATATATAAAAGTGGAAAAATAATAATTAGTTCTAAGAGACATTAATACAACATAAAATAGTATCAAAAATCTGTTTTATGATGAAAAAACTGATTTAGGTATTACGTTTTTAATATTTTTGAAATAGGATTTTATCATTGTATAAAAGAGACGAGTCTTTTATTTAGTGTTTCCCTAATTTATTTTTATAAATTATTTATCGAAATACAGTCGAATGTTATGTAAAAGGACAGGTTTTTAAAGCGATTGTACAATTAAACAGGATAATTAAACTCAAATTTAGAGTTTCTAATTTTTATTGCAATTTATATATATAATATGTGTGTGTTTACAAGTGTTAATTTTACATATAAAACAACATACATTTTTTTAAAAAATTGAAGCAGTGAGATATTTTCCTGGGATTGCATAAATCTTTGTATAATTTGATATTATTCGTAAATTTATTATAACCAATGGTTTACTCAAAAAAAGACCCGTACTTATTATGCTTTTTAGTATAAACAATTTTACTTTTTAATGGATATAATATAACATGTATAAATGTTTTTTTTAAACATAGATAGAAAAATACTTTAGTTTAAAACCGCGTTTTTAATCAATTTAAAATGTATAAAAAATAAAAATTATACTATAGAGGTGTATATATAATTTTTAAATATTAATAAATATTAAAATTTTCATGTACCTAAATAATTTAATTTTATATAATATATTGTTTTTTTTTTAATATAAGTATAATAAGTATCGACTTTTATACTAATAACTATATATTCTATAATACATATTATAGAGTAATTAAAATTATTACCTACTAAACTGTTTTTTTTTAAAGATTTTTATTGGTAAATTATAAAAATATAGTGAATTTAATATTTATATGTGATGAATAGGTCAACATGAGTCAAATAATATAAGAATATAAATTTAGCTGCCTTTTAATTCTAATTGACAGATTTATTTTAAATTTGAATGTAGAATATCTTGGTTTGGAATATATTTTGATAACCAAAATTCTAATCAAAAGCATTACCTATGTCATTATAAATACGCATCTATACTTCATTGTTTTCATTATAAATATTGATTTAAGAATACATTTTTATGAAATGTTTAAAATAAAATAAAACCAACGATTAGAAAAACACGATCATTAACGGTTTTATTTATTTGTTTTCAACTCTAGTTTACATATAGGCATTTTATTCCCTAAAATTGTGTGTAGTACGCAAAGTTTATTTACTAAGTAAATTTTTACATACTATAAATATTAAGTAGATTTTAGAAGTAAATTAAAAAAAAAGGTCGCTCAAAGAAAAAAATGGATTAAATTTGTAGTACGAAAATCAGAATATTTCAGGGGCTGATAAGTTGCCATAACTTATAAGGTACATACATTTTGGTTAGAATTATTGTCTATTTATTAGTTATAGTTATTCGAATAACTGTGTTGGTATAATATACGTGTTAATATATTAAGTTAATTTCGTGACGATTTGTATTTAAATTTATGTTAATTATTAATTATTAAAAATAAATATTAATCATTTAAAAATCTTGTTAGGTGCATTAAGTATTGGAGTTCTTATAATAATTAAAATATTGTAAAGGTATGGAAAATGTAATCGGTTTAATATTATATTTAGTTTTAAGTTTTATAAAACGACCCATAAGGGGGTTGGAACGTGATGCACCCGTGGGCGGAGCTTCTAAATAATACATATAATACAGTGTATAGTACATATTATATACTTTATAAAGTCAGTTAGTAACATAATAAATAATAAACGTATTGACAAACTAGGAAAGGAATTTTTATGTAAAGAGTGCTTTCTTATAGAAAATTACATTTAGTTTACACTTTAAAGTTTAGGTAATGGAGTCAGTTTTTGATACTCTCACGTATAGTTATCATATACATATAAATGAATACTTTTGAAAGTAATATAAAATAATAACGATGTATGACGATAGACCGGATAAACGTTTAAATTTAGTCTTCCGAGAGCAATTTATCTAAAAGAAACACTGAATATAATAAATTAAAAAATAGATAGGTACCAACAGTTCTTTGAAAAAACGAACCATAATATAAATGGAATAATTATAATAGTTTAAGTGTTTAAAACAATGGTGGTGAAAAATACTTTCTAAAAGTATTTAATATACTAGTCAAATACTTTTCAAAAAAAAGAAATTAAAAATACTACTAAAATACTAATTTTGAAAATGTATTTGAATACTATTCAAATAATGAAATATATTTAAATAGTATTTAAAATTTTTTTTTTTGATATTAAAAAGATTAAAAACAAAATGACAAACTGAAATTCGATTTGGTAATAAATGGAATCATTAATTTCATAAAATATAATTTATTTAATGGAGTTCACAAGTATTAATATAATAATACTAATAAATATATATACCTACCTATATAGGTATATAGGTAGTTTTAAAATTTTATCTTGGTTAAAAAACGAAAAAATAGATTTGTTTGATAAGAAAATTTAATTGAAATTGTATTTGATAAAATACAGAGAAAAATTCGATACAGAGAATATGCATTTAAAATATTATCGTAAATACTTTATAAAAATGTATTTGAAAAACGTAGGTCAGCAAGGCGGCGGAAGTAATTCATTTTTCGGATACAATACTATCCGGTGAATAGTATATATTATACTGGTGGTGGATTTATTGAATTTGAACCCAATGATAAATAATTTCTTTCGATAAAACGTTTACTTGAAAACTTTTAATCGACGCCTTCTACACCAAAAAATGGTATACATTAATAACAAATATTAAATAAAAAACCGCTCAGTATCTAAAAGTATTCGTCACCACAAAAAGTATTTAAATACTTTACAACCTTGAGTATATAATATGCAACTTATAACAAACTAAATATGTCACGTTTTTTACATTATTACTTATTTTGTACATTTATAAATAATTGTAAATTAATAATATTTTTTTACTTATTATTATCGTTCATATCGAGTAAAAAAACAACATTTTGTTACATTACATTAAACTACTAAAATATGCTAAACTGTTAAAAGAATAACGAACGTACCAATATATTATTATAAGTATATTGTATTTTAATAGTACATACAATTATAATTTAATCTATTTTGTTAAATCTTTAGAAGCAAAGTTATTCATTTGAAATCATTATATTAATAATATCCGTGTTTTAATGAATGAATAATAAAAATAGGTAAACTACTAATAACTACTAATTAATGTAAACTTCATTAACATAAACACATTTTAAATGTATTTCATGTAACATTTAAAGCACTAATAATACTACATTTTTAGGAAATAAACAATTTTTTATAAAAATTCAATATTTTGAAAGATAATAACAATAAAGTTATACGAGCAAGGAGTGGTTGCCATTTAAGAAAACTAAAAACTAAAAAAATCATACAGATAAAAAATAGTATGAAATTAAATATTTCACAAATATGTAATTACTATGAATTGAACAAGAAAAAAATTCAAATTTACGCATTATACAAGATTAAAAGTGTGGTTGAGCATGCTTAAAAAACCAAGCTCTGTACCTATATATATATGTATGAAGCCATTAATTTGTTTACGTTATTTAATAAAGAGCTATTTTAATATAAAACAATTATAAAGTATTTAAAATATTGACGTACATTTTCTTTTCTTTAGTATATGTTTTTTTTTTAACATTAACAGAAATTCATAAAAATGTAACATACATAAAAATATATAAAGGTATTATAGGTACATATGTATATTATAATATATAATATCATTATTATCTTAGTATACAGATATGTATTTTAAAATAAAATAAGCAAGTTTAAAGTAATACGACTGGTGCATGTGGGCCAAATACACCAGTCGTGTGGGACCGGCTTAAGATTCTATTTTAGTCTGTGATTTTTATTAAACACATTTGATAAAACCGAAATAATATATTTGAATATTCGATAAAAAAAAAAAAAAGTAAAAACTATAAAATTTAACTTCAAAGAAATTCTGAATTATATTGATTAATATTTGGTTATACCTAATTTGACGGTTAGGGGGGACGCTTTGTAACCATCGTTAAAGATAAGGAGACCGAGTTCCCCTGCGTCCCCCCACTTTAACCCCTGCATAAAATACTTAGGCACCTACCTGTATATAAGTATATATTTTTTAAAATTAAATTTCAAAACGTATCGACGTTATGTACTTGCTTTTATTATTACACTTTTATTCGATATGTATATATATATATATATATGTGTGTGTGTGTGTGTTTATTAGTTTTGGAGAAATGTACTTTTATATGGACGGAAATAGGTACACGGGAAAGAACTTTGATTTATAACGTTGGAAAAATGTCATCATCGCCGTCCATCCCCGAGCAAAAAACTGTCAAATACGTACTACAGCACAAGATGATAATAAATTGTATTATTATCGTATATATACACCGTGAAACATCAGTCAAACACATTTAGCCTTTGTGCCAATTATTTCGGTCTCATAAACACACCAACGTTTTCACGGATCAATTGAATTTTCACATGAAACACCGGTAGGTAGATAGAGACTATATACATACATACAGGTATATATAGGACCTATAATGGGGTGCTGCAGCTATAGTAGTGCTTCGACGGTGTGCAGAGATGTATTATATTTACGATGATACGTATTTTATACCTTTATTTTAGTACATTATATTTATTGTCTCTGTTTGCAATAAGTGTCGTGACATGGAGTAAATTCTCGAGGGGTGGGAGGCAAACTGTATAGTAAATCCTTTGTAACCTATTTCTCATAAAAATGTAGTGTGTAAGGATCAGGGTTGGAAAAAACCCAACTGGGTTGGGTTAAATTGGTTTTTTTTCCATAAAACCCGAAAAAGCCCTGGGTAAATATTACTCTGGGATTTTTAAGAAAATTATTTGGGTGGGTTTTAATGGGTTTTATTTTTAAAAAAAACCCACTTCAACCTAAAAAAAATGTGATTTTTTTCCACATATATTATATATTATACACTGTATTTTTAAAACGGTTTAATAATATTTTTGTTTTACTTTTATAATTTATTACTTATAATAGCAACCAGCCCTGGCCAAGGACATTATTAACATATTAGTATAATTAAAAAAAAAATATATTAAACAATACAATAATAATATAATTTGTATTAACTTTGGTACCTATATTAATAATAATATCTATATAATATTATTATTATTACCAAACACATGAATTTCCATAGTTGTATTCATATAGTTCATTGAATTTTTAATTTTCTAAATAGGAATTTTAATATTTACTTATATTTATAAGTATTTAATAATACTACTTAATAGTTATATATTTAATGATAAGAATTCAATATATTTTATTCAACTAATAATAAAATGTTTTGATTTTTATAAGTTGGTGTATTGGGTTTTTTTAGGTGGGTTTTTACAAGCTAATCCTGGTAAGAATTCACTTCCTCGCATACCTATGTAAATATATGTATATGTGTTTATGCAATGGCGCAACTAGGATTTATTTTTGGTAGAGGTTGTTTAAAACTGTATCTAAATACTAGGTTGCTTTCCCAGTGGTATTTTTCAAATATTTAACATTTTTGTGATGCCAATAGGACATATTTAGGGAACATGCGATTCAGTAATACTGAGCAGCTGATGCTAAACAACATTATTGAATGATCATTTTTTTGCCCATCGATTTTAGATGTGATGTATTGATATATTTATGTACGGTGTTTACGTTTGATATTGAATTAACTTTTCCCGGCGTCAGTGTCATAAATGTGAACATATGTGGTCATATTGACATAGTAAGTATAATGTTGCATAGGGGGCGGTATAAACAATTTTTAAAAATTCATTTTTAAAGATATTAGAAGTTATAACCTGCATTAGATCTATCACGAATAAAAAAAAAATAATAAAACCCTAAGATGCATATACTTTAGAATTTATGTAATTAATAATAATTAATATTTTGTTATTTTAAATCGCTGTTATTAGAACTGAAAACATAATAAAATACATTTTAAATCTCAATTAATGCCATTCCATAGGGTAAAAATGCATTAAAAAGTAAAAGTTAAAAACGACTAACGAGTCTTAAACAATGATTTTATCAAAGATTTTAATTTGAATATTAAATTTAAAAAATATATGTATCTTAACTAAAATGTAATTAATTAAAATGAAGATTTTAAAATTTCATTTCATTTAATATTTTGAATTTAAAAATGTATTAGAGTACATATATTAGAAATGTATAAAATTATTGTGAAAAGGGGAAAAAGACCTAATATGGCAAAAATATATCCTAAAAGTCGGAAATATAAAATAAATACAAAATTCAATTTTTAAATTGAATACTTTGCTACCTATATGGTTTGAACTTTGTACTAAAAAAATTGTTGTCAACAAGTATAAAAGTAAAAAAATCCATATACTACAAATTTGCATCTCTAGATGTTTTGGTTTTTAAGAATAATTTACATTGAATACTTATAAATTACTAAAACTTTATTCAGAAAAATTTCAAGTTAATTCATGGTTGTAAGTTTTAGTATGACTAAATGTAATTTGATGGTTATAATAATGTATAATCATTTCTATAGATCTAAAATATTAATAGTTCAAAAACTATTTCGGAGGGGATTATAAATTCCAAACCCCACCACTGATTGCGCCACTGTGTATATGTTATGTATATATGTATTTATCATTTACCAAAATTATAATCCAATTTTAAAATGTGAGCAACAAATTATTATTTGTAAAAATATACAGCTACAATGATAAAGTAGGTATTAGGTATACTGTTATCAGTAAGTGTGATATTATTGATATAAATATTTAATTCTTTTTAGACATAACGCATTTCAATATACTTTTTTTTACGAGTAATATATAATATTTTTAGATTCTAACCATATAACGAGGAATGTGTTGACTTTACAATGATGCGTTTTTTGTGCACATGTACTCTTGTATACATGTATACTTTTTCGGGTAGAAGGAGTAAAGTAAGAGTTTTTGAGTACAATGGTTTTTGATATGAAATTTGTTTTCGTTAGTACTCTAAAGAAATTTTTTCGATTTCCTCGGTAGGTATAGTTTTCTTTAATGTAATTGAAAACTATAGGTACCTATCAGAAACTTCCGACAATTATGATAAAATGAAAAATTAGAATGCCAGTAACGTGATATTTACACCAAGTATTTACCTAAAATATAGTACCTACTATATTGACTTCGTAAAAATTTTTAGTAATTTTTATAAGATCTTGAACTTTTATTTGTTTTGTTTCATATACACTTTTTTGAGTAAAAGGATTCGAGTAGGATTTTTCGGATTGAATAGAAAATTTATTGTATATAATTGTTATTTTAAAGGTTAATTTTCAATTTTCTTGGTAGTTTATTTTAACGTAAAGGAAAACTACCGAACATAATGAATAATTATAATAACCAAAAAATTATACTACATTGGGTTTCGCTCAGTATCGTTTTATCGAAAGAAATGATTTATTACTTTACCTAACATTAAATTCTTTAACTTTGAAAACACTGTATTTCTACTAATGGTTGAATGTTTCAAATAATAATAGTTTTTATTATTATTATTATTATTTTGAAATAAAAGGAGATAAAGTAAAAAAGGCACAGCAAACATATGGTATAAGTTGACTAATATAATATGTACATTGTGTAACTCTTTTTTTTTCGTGGTGAAGTATAAATATATGCTATGTTTATGCAGATCGATGAATTCAGATTTTTTTATTGGTTGCAAGTGCTCATATTTCCCACGTCCGGATTTGAATGGTGACCGGGGATGGCGGTGGCCCTCAGGGAGCTTATTGTATTTTCCGCGTTACAGTTGAATAGCCTTATAATAATAATAAAAAAAATATATATACTTCAGCCATCTTCTTATATTATAAAACGGAAAAACGTATATATTATGTATATAGTATATTATAAAATAATAATATTTTATGAAAAAATAACACACTACTTCGCCTTAGTGCCCTTACTAGTTGTTTATGTTTCGTCGGGTCTGCGAAAAAAGGATTCTTTATCAAATTGACGTATTGTTTTTGCGTAATTCCTTCCCTCGGCCTTATGGGTATCAGCATCCATTTTTGTACAAAGTTTAGGGTTCTTTCTTGATTTTATATTAATTTTAATTTTCCTTCTGCTTTCTTTAACTTATGTAAGGATGAGGTATTTTTTTATGTCAACTATAAAGTCACAGACAAAATGTACACAACCGTAATCAAAACAAACGAATAAGAATAGTGGTTTTATTTTAAATATTAAGACAATGCATATTGCATAACTTATAGAATGTGATCTCAAAAGAGTCTGAAAAATAAAATATTAAAATTGAATGAAAATACCAGCCTATAATAATTGATAATAACATATTGTGTGCTTGTTGTTAAAACTCATTAACGGCAATTTGGTCAATTTTGGATTATTGCATTGTATATATTTTCGTAATAATGGTTAATAGATATACCTAATATACATGGAAAATATATAGTACGTTTAATGCATAATATTATCATAATCATATAAAATAAAATATTAAGATTAAGATTTAAAATTCAATTACAGTTCCAATACAATGGGATTGGGGTAGTTCTCCGACAATTGATAACATGAAAATATGATATGATCATAATTGGCTCTAATAGGTACCAACCTATATTTTTTCAAAAATGTACGTTGGGGAATTTTATATTATTATATGATTATTTTGAGCACAGAACGAGTAATTTTATGTTTAAATATTTTTATAAATATGGAAATACCAAATGAGATGGATATAAATATTATAGTATCATATGATTACTGAACATAAATATTTTAATAACATAAATACTTTAATTTGCGATAATCGTATGATAATTATAAAATAAAAATATGAGTTAATTTAAATAATAAAAAGACAACTAATCTGTTTTTATTTTTTATTTATAAACAATCATGACAAAATAAAGAGGTATGACTGCAACAATTTCATTTTGATGATTTTCTGTGTAAATATGGCGTACCTATTGGCACGCTCCACTTCTTATTGGTCGAAAAATTATCAAAGATAATTCAAACAATCTGAATTTGTATTAGAATATTAGAATCTATATTATATTAAATAACCTCAACAAGAAAATTATAGACACACATAGGTACATACAAAAGATAAACGAAAAAAACCAAAATTTATAAACTAATATTTTATTTATTTATATTAAATTTTAGCACGTAATATTATGTTTGTTATTATAATAAGTATACGGGTAATTGATAATAAATGTACTGATAAGGAGCAAAACAGCAGCCATTTTAAGCGTATCAAAAAGTTGCTGACATACCTCTTTATTTTGTCATGTAAACAATAATTTATCATAATAAAAAAGCTATATTGTTTTTATAAAATAATGTAATAATATCATTGAATTTTTTAAACGATATGATCGATGCTCAAAAAAAAATATCGCATATTATATTATAATCTTCCCCACTAATTGTTTTCCATTACTATGAGATTTTATTTTTCATAGTTGGTTACACTGAATTCTATGAAAAATGTTAGTTCTTATCATGTGTCGGAGAACTTCTCGATCCCCCAATACAATGACATTAATGATACTCCTGCTACCAAAATGCTATCGGAGCACTCTGTATTTTTTGTGTGTTTCAGATCAACAAGTGGAAAATTAGTTTACGTACTTTTCAACGTTCAATTACTGTTTCAATTAAGGCACCTGAGTACTAAACCTATTACGTATGAAATACTCTAGAGATGACGTTGTATTTAATATAAATATTTTTTATTTATTTTAAGTTATATAGCAGGTAGCTGGTACATATATTATATAATAATTGAAAAACGTTTAATATTTTCCTATATAATCTAGTGAAAAGGTTAATGAATATAAATATAAATCTTTAGACAAAATTTAAATTGGACCACTAAGTACTAAACTGGAAGAAAATTTTTTTCTCTATTTGCAGTGTCATAACAGCTTAGAAGGAAAAGTTTTAGAATTTTTGAGAATTTAGAGTGATTATTGCTCACACATAAGTACTAACGTTTATTTTCGCATAATATGAGAAATGTTGTTGTGAATCCTAATGATTTGTTTATATTGAAAATTATCTACTCCAACAGTCTTAATGAGTTTTACTGAATAACAACTTAAATCTTAGTAGAATTTTTTAGTTGTTAAATTAACTAGGTAGGTACCTAATGGTAGTTTTTGAAACTATGAACTATGTTAAGTATTTTCTTGACTATTATTATTAATTAGACGTTATGGGGTTTTCATGACAATTCATAATACAATGACATTATGTCGGTATATATAAAATTATAAAGGAGTAAAATTATTAACCATTGATTAATATTAACCATAAGTTATAAATTATAATTTAACCAAAATATTAAATAACATATTTTTATAAATTGAGTATTTATTATAATTAATAGGTAATTTATTTGTGTGGACCAAATAACTGATTTCCGATCAAATTACACCAAATACTTACAGAAAATTTAATCTCTACAAGTTTCTCTTGAACTAATTGAAGCATCAATTCCTTATTTTCCACAGTACAAAAAAATTTTTGTGACTCCTAATACAATTAATTAGGTAAATATGTTTATTCAAAGTACTTTTTGATTATTTTACTATTTAAAATCCGTGTTAATTAATCAAGAATGTTAGACGTCTATAAATAAATTAAACCATGATATTTCGTGGTCGGTTCTCATACGAATCGATATGGCCCATAACTTTTTTCCTCGTGGCGACACTCTGGATATACGAGTCTCACGAGCGTCAAAGTCTGGCGAAAATGGCAAAAATGATGTCATATATCGATTCATATGAGAAATTTGCAGGAAATATCATGGTGTATTTATTTTTACATTTATGTTAATGTATAATGAATGTAAACTTAAAAACTTAGGTTTTAAGGGTAGACAAAAAATTTAAAAACTTTCGTCGTTGGTTCACCCCACTGAGTATGTGTACGAATTTAATGTATTCCATTCAGAAACACTCTGTATATGCCTATAAATTGTACTTCTTCGCATAAATTAAAATAATTTTATACGTAATACGTATAAAAATTTGCTTATTACATTTTTAAATTGTACTTTAATTATTGTAAATAATTATCAAAATTTATTGTAATATTTGTAATTTTTGTATAAAAATAATTGAATTGGATACGTTATAAATATACATAAAAAAATAAATAAATAATAATAATAATAACTATAACACGTTTCTGCAGTTTCGTAATGATGGTTAAATTAATATTTTGAGGAAAACCAAGTATTATTCTTTTTTTTATGGGTTTATGAATTCTAAAGGCAAAACAGCTAATAATAATAAAAAGCTTTTGACACAATTAGAGGTTTTCATTTGTAAGGGTTCGAAGATCAACAAAAGCACAGAGTGCCCTAAGTTGGTTAATCATCGTCGAGGAAACTGTACAAAAGCCATTTCCCATTAATTCGTCTTGTAAACATGCGAATATTGTTACGGAAATAGAGAAAACGAAACCATATCATGCAATTTAATTAAAATAAATCCAGAAGGTTCATTGTTACCCTAAAGCTACTCGACCGAACCCAATCAAAACACTTCAGTGCGTGATTCCTCGTCCCCACCCCCTCACCAATAAAATGAGTAGGAAAAAGACCTCTTAACCCTGACAACAACATTCTGTATAGATTTCCTATCAATTACACCCCTAGTTGAATATAATAAACATGTGCGAGTTTTCACAATCGTTTTTATGTACATATTATATGCTTCGCTTTAATAATAACCGCAATCCGCATTAAAATATAAGAGGAAAGAATATATTATGCTGTACGGGCACTTAAACTATCCATTTATGAATATGCATCACGTCACTATTATAGGTGTTACTAGTGATGTAAATTTTCATGAACATTTTGAAAATGTTTAAACTTGGGCTGTAGAGTAATTATATATATATAATTAGATATTTGATCTATCTACAAACATAGATTTTATATATACCTATAAATAGATAAAAATAATACAGTCTTTTTGTTTCAATGTATAATATAATTTAGTCTTAAAAAGAAAACATTATGAACAGTATGACCAATCATTAAAACGTCGCATAATTAAATTTTGTTTTTTTAATATGTAAAAATAAAATTTTTCAAATTTTGATCATTGAAAATTGTCAGAAAATTTAAATGAAAAAAATAATTTTCAAGCTTATATCTTTAGGTAGGTAATACGTTTAACGACGACAGATAATATTATATTTTAAACGCGTTATATAATAATATTGAAGTTATATATTTAATAAAATTGTGTTAAATATAATATTGTAGCTTTAATAATATAATTTAAGAGATTATGTATATTTAGGTAGGTATATAATTGTTTGTTTGTTTATCAAAAATAAAAATCTATACGGTTCAACCAATCGACAAGAGCGGGTTTTAGTAACATTTTAAAATAATCTGTCCATTTACGTGGATAAGGATATAATCTGTAAAAACTTGTATTTATTGTATTTAAATTATGCATATTATTTGTTTGTTGATTTTCTAATAACTAATGGTTAGGTACTTGGACACCTAATAATTGTAGTAATAAAAAGTTAATATTCTGTAGCAGTGTCGGACTGGCATCAAAAGGCCTAGTCCGCGATTTGATCAAAAGGCCCATATTGGCCGTAACCAATAAAAAGTACTAATCGTTACACTTAAGAGGACGTCACATATACAAATTTTAGGGGTTCTATATTACCTATATAGGAAATTTTAATAAAAAAAATATCTAACAATTTAAAAATATTTAAGTACATTTTAAAAGTAATTAAAAATAATTCCATGTCGGTACTACT
>JAIPRL010009559.1:0-17337 GCA_025469235.1 Pemphigus obesinymphae
AAAATTGCATCTAGATGGTACTTTAAACAAGTTATTTTTCGACTTATATACTTATTATACAATAATTTCAAGTTAAAAGACTAAATTATTTATTTATTAATTATTATTATTAAATATTAATTCGTATTATTAACCGGATTGGGTAAATAAATATTTTTAAACAGAAATCGTGAGGAACACGGCTACGAAAAAAGTCTAGTTAGTTTTTAGTAGTAGTTTGATTTTTCTTGTGTGTCTAGTGTGTCTTTAATGACAATATCGAAGGTGTGTGGTGTACTTGGGGGGGGGGTCCAAAATAAGTGGACAGGCATACGGACACAACGCCGATATACAATTATATGGAACGTCGGCGAATCGGGATACGACCCTAAATGTAGTACCTAATATTATATAAAAACATAAATTAATCAAAGACGTATTAACTGTTAAAATAAATACCTACCTATAAATAAGAATATTATATTTCCGTGAGCACAGAATTAATCTCGTAAAATAAAATTTTAATTATAAAATATACCTACTAGTGCAAAAATGTGATAAATATAAAATAATACAAGTGTAAGATGCAAAATTATTCAATTATTATTGTTATTATTATTTTTAAAATCAATCCAAAAATATTGGTGTTGAATTTGATCGGAAATTATAATGAAAAACATTTATTATACATTTATCGATAGTGTTATTATAAATACAATATAAGTACGTTTGAATATAGGTCTTATTAATATTTTACACCATATTATTGGTGGTTTATTTAGTTTATTAAATAATATATTAAACAGAATATGTCAAATATTATGATATTGTTATTTCTCAAGTCAAGAATGTTGGTATTGAATTTGATCGAAAATTATAATGGAAATATTTACTATACATTTATCGATAGTAGTTATGAATACGATGGATCTGTATTTTCATTAGTTTCGTGAAGTAGTTATTGTGGATGTGGATATCTGGACAGGACATTGTGAGTCTGCAAAATACAATATGTGTCCACATCGACCCCACCTAGAGAATATTTCTATTATATTCCTGTTACGGCTAGTGATTTCGGATAAATTCGTAAGTAATAATTGGAACATTATAGATATAATAATGATTTTTATTTTAGTGTGAGAATTATTATTTCTGCTCACATTTTTAAATGGTTTAAATGGTAAATTTTAAGGTTTTCTTTGTGTATTGGCACTGATAAACTATTTAATAGACATAATGTTCTAATTAAAATATTATATAGGTACCTACTAAATTATGATATTGTTGTTATTTTTATTGGTTTTATTTATTAGCCCTTTGTGTTATTCACACTATTAATTACTTTACGATAAGATAAATTTTAAAACACATATAATAATAATTAGATATTATTTGAGTGGCTAGTGAAATACAGTGTGTGCCCCTTAGATATTATATTATAGTGGACTGATAGAAATTATCGTTTATATATCAAATATTAAATATTTCATTAAAAGAATTATTTTAAATTCAATTTTCATGATTAAGCACGGTGTGGTGGGTGCGAGGGAGTTTACTATTAGGTCAATTTTATTAAATTATATTATATATGTATACGTTAGCCAATGTTTCAGGATACGAAGTTTACGAGTGTGTATAAAATAGATGTTTGTTGGAGCCAAATTGACTACGTGTTAAAACTACCGTTTTAACGGCAACTCATTAATCATTTATTATGTATTTTTTGTGTAACTATCTAATATTATTTTAACAAATTAACACATTTATCGTAATAACTAAAATAGTATTATGACCGATTAAGACGCAAGAGTCTAAACAAGATTTGTTTTTTAATAATTTATAATTTTTAAAGGTCATATACAAAATATTGTTTGCGTTTTTTATAAAATACCTGAGTAAATTTGAGTATAATTGTATGACAACAATCTCATCATAAATATTTTATGTTATGTCTGTTTTATCGCTAAAATATTGTAAATGTGTTAAATTTTTGGCAACGTTTTTCATTGAATATATTTTTATGCAATAGGAACATTAGATAATATTTTAAACATTTACTATTGTATAATTTAAAACTAAGGAGCAAAAATATTCAGACGTAGCTTACCATTTTAATTTAAAATATAATTTAAATATATAACCATGATAGACTTGAGAATAATGGCATTTAGTGTGATGTTCTGACAAGGCCAAATGTTCCTTGAAGTACAGAATAGATGTCCCATCGTCGAAACATGATCAAAAGTTTATCATGTGTTAACTAACATACATTTGTTTTCAGGTTTTTGATTTTATTTAAAAACACTTTTTTATTCCCTAAAGTAAATCTGAGGTCAGATTTTAAAGGGCAATTGGGGTAATTGTAACGATACAGTTTCACTGAGTCGTCACTTTATGTCTCTCTCGGTGTTTTTACTTAGGTAGTCATACAGTGGCGAAGAACTAACTACCTAACCTAACCTACCAACTAGAACCAATTTGTTATTAAAAACTTGATTCAAATCTCTTCCACGACTCATTCTAGTCGAAGAGTGGTTTACAAAAAAAATATTTAAAAATATAACAACATTTTAATAATGTAGATATATGTTAAGTGTCGGCTAAAACAGTTTATATTGTTAATATAAATTGCTAGGAAACGAGTTAAAATCGATATTGTCAAATTTGGTTTCATTAGAGTTCAGTAACATGGCCTATATTTTTAACACAGTATTACATAATTTTCTATCATATGCAACCTATGTCATCAAAAGAAGGTATTTTAGATGAATTAATCATAGCTGTGCAATTTATCCCAACAGTATGCAACAGGAATAGAAGTTATGATGAGAGTCGGTCAAACCTGAACATTAATTCAAAATCAATATAAGAATAAGGCCAGTGAGCATAAATTACTTCTAAGAGAAGAAGTGAGATGTTGGTGAAATCACAAACGGGAATGAAGGGCCGAGCAAAGATCTAGTATAACTATATAAGTTTATATCGAATTATTGATGAAGGTTCGCAATAATGCCTAGCCGGCCGGAAAATAATAAGGGTGATCGGTATGGAAGGCTGAATAATCCAAAATCATGCTCCTTGATATTATAACCCGGATAAGTACAAAAAATAATAGAAAATTCAAGTACCAATTAATTTAGCTAAGCACGATGATAATTAAATTAGCTTGAAAAAATTAAAACAAATATAGGTAGAAAATAATATCTTTGTATTAACTTAAATTTTTTTGCACTTAATTGTATTAATTTGCATTGGTAGTTGTTTAATCTATTTTTACCTGCACTAATTATAATCGATCATCAACTTTTATAATATAATATAATAATTTTATTTTCGATCCTAATTTGTTTTCATTTCTTCGAAGTAATTGAAATATCATCGTGCAAGCAATCTTAGGTCTAAATAAATTACATTAAGACTGTTTAAAAATAATATTAAAACTATCAAGGGTTTATACTGCATGTTTTTATAATTCTTCCTATTAACTTGAATATCATCACACTTACGTAAATTAAATTGATATTTTTTTTAATATTTTATTATAATATCTTTTTTGTTTTATTATTTTAGAGAGTTGAATTGACATTCTCCTCCGTAATCACGCCATCAACTGTCAAATTAGTGCTAGTGTTCATTCATGGTTATACCAATGGTTCAAAAAATGTAGATTTCGAAAAAAATATTGATTTGCAAATAATTCTGAAAAGTAATTAGCGAATTATTGAAAATTATTTTCAAAATATTAGCATTAGAACTGGCAAATCGATTGTATAATTTTGGTGGGTTCATTATTATTGTTCATTATCAAAAGGTTCTGCTCGGTCCGAATATATAATTATTTTTCTAGGCACAAATTTTTTATTTGTATAGGTACGCTATAGTTACGATATGTTTTAACTCGTTAAGTTAAGTTAATTGAATATAATGTAAGTTAAATTAAAAGTTACTAGTATATTTTTTATTTACTTTTAAATTAAAAGTTAACTTTGAAAAAAAGTAACTTAATTTAGTTAAAAGTTAAAATTTCCTAATTAGGAAAAAAAGTCAATATACCTATTATATCGTAAAAAGGTAAAAAAGGATGGTTATTTTTTACACTCAAAAAAAAACTACTAGGGACTTCTTCTGCCTGAAAAAGTGTATACATGTAAAAATTTAAAAAATTAAATTTGTAGAAATCAGAAAATAACTTCTAACTGCTAAGATACCTACATTATTGTTAGATTCACACTAAGGTAGTATAAAATAAGCAGTACCTATCACTTCAATATATTTTATATACTGGATATACATAAATACCAGCATTAATGTAGTTAAAAAGACCGGGTTCAGCCCAATATTCGTGAACGGCCAACGTCGCGGCGTGTCCGTGAGTGGTACATCGATTCTTAACAATTAGGTATATGCTATTATAGGTACCTACTAAAATTGCGTATAGGTACTAAAAAGTAAAATCCTCATTCAAAAATTTGAATTGTTCTTCGGGAAAATTTAACTTAATTTAGAAACTTTTGTATAAAGTTAACTTGAAGTTAACACATAAATTTGAATAAAATAACTTAACTAATAAAAGTAATTTATTAAGTTAAAAGGTAATCTAAAAAAAAAGTAATGAGTTAAGTAACTTAACTTTTTAATTTCATTTTAACTTTTAACTCATTAATGCCCAGCCTTGGTTTATTATTATTTAAGTCTCAGCTCAGGCAGATGTTTAATTATATTCGAAATTCTATCTAAATTCTTTTATATAAACTCAAAAAATATTCCGAGTAAAATAATAAAAGTTTATATATTTTTAGCAAAAGACCTAATATAATTTGAATATTTGTTCTGCACAACTGAAAAATAGAGAATAAAAAAAAAATTTACTTCGTGTTAAGATTAAATTAAATGTATAATTTTATTGTTTCATATTTTATTTATTCTTTCTTTTGAATGATATATTTTTATGTTTATAAATTTCATAACTAATAGATTTCTTGTTTTCTCTACTGTTTTCGTTAGCCGTACTATAATAATTATCTACTAACAGTAGACTGGATAGAGTCTGGTTTACTGTCTGAAAAATTATAAAGGCAAGACTATTTCTAAACATAGAATTTAGTGAAAACTCGTATTGGATTTGAAATTTAAGTCCAGCATATTTTTTTTTATTTATCACTTATAAATAAGGGACAGTATGTTGACATAACTTCTACGCAAGTTTGCGAGAATAGCGCTGTTGAACCCCATCTACTTTTTGACATCATTTATTGATAATTAACATGGTATGTTACATGAAAAAAACGTTAGAGCATTCTAAGAACGTCCGTTTCAACCTATATATTTAAGTAAATCTAAATTTTTTTTAATGATTTGAGTTTTTTGTTAGTGCAGTGATGTAGCACTTACCGGCCTAGAATATCGTTCGCTCATTACTACTTTATGGCTGCAATAGCTGCTAACTTTGAGTCTTGTATAGATCGCTCCATATGATCTACGATATTGTCGGGGCTAGACACGTAATGTCCCTTCGCAAATATTCTCAGGCATCATATTCCAAGAAGACGTGCACATCAGAGTTAGAGATTGAGCTATAAATCAAACAGACATTGGTATTTGAGCGATTGAAATAGTGGAGGTAATCCTTGAAGTAACCGTACCTCGTTATGCATTGTGCCAGGTGGCAGTTTATCGACCCGTGCATCCTGGATGTCCACTCCTCACCCCATGGCCGACGTCTACATAAGTGCTACTTATTAAGAAACTTAGACCTTGTATTCACAATGGATAGCAATATTTTAATGTTTGAATGACAGTGTAGATATAACAACCATGATACGTTGCATTTGAAAGTGTGTTTATCGCAGAATGCGTGCATCTTTGAAAAATCTCTAGTTTCTTGATTTTGATAACAGATTTTGTTGATGAAAAGGGAGTGGCATATAATAAGTGAGAGTTAACCCTGGCTACCCTGGCCTTCGTAATACTCCTCGGCACCTCCAGTGTTTGGAATGATATATTCTAACTGTTTTGTAATCTCAGCAGCTTATCTTAAAAAAATTATAATAAAAATTATTTTATTACTTAAAATTACTTATTTATTATTTATAATAATGAAAACTAATTGGTAGGTATACGAAGGATACCTTCAACTTACTGTTGATCTTTTCAGTTTTGATTAGATCCTAATTTTTAAATGACTAAATATCCAGGACTAACTCTAGACTAGATAAAATCTCTTAGCTAAGGTTTCACATCCTAGAGGACTAATGAACCAGAAAATAAAATGTATATAAAATATTGTTATACAATAAATTTATACCATTATTTTATACTTTAAATATATAACGTAGAAAAAGGCGGCCGTAAAAAGGTTCATACCCAATTCACCTACTCGTAATTTATTCACAGCGGTTAAAGTGAACATTCTTCTGATCATCATAATTTCTTATAATTTACGTTCTTATACAGTTCTTTTTATAATTAAAATTAATGAAAAGTTATTGAAGGTATATTATTGAAAAGATTAAAATTGCCATATTAACTTGATAATTTTTAAACTTATAAATGTACAAAATTTAACATGGTATTATTATTTATTATATAGAATTTATGTATGCTTTTATTAAATGTTATTAAATTTTTAATTAATAATTTATGTTTATAAGTAATTGCATTTTATACGAATAAGCAAGTTTATTTATAATAATACACACGTGGTGTCCACTAAATGAGTGTCGGTGAATTGGGAAGAAACAGTTTAAAAACTACCGAATGTAACATGAAACCATTTTGAAATAAATTATATTTAAATGCACACATTGCATCACTCTTTTGATTTATATCGAATCTCTGTAGTAGTGTTTCTGGACAAACATTTATTACTATATTTTAATCTTCAAAAATGCAATGTTGACGGTTCTCCTTATTTGTTTGTTGACAGGATTACAACGATAAATTAAATACCAATATTGGTATTATTATATAAATAATATGCGTGTTTCGCGATTAACCAGGTTATGTTATTTTGTCTTATCTATAACCAAACATAATAACCATTCCAGTTGATCGGTTATAAATTATTATAACCAAAACTAATTGTTTATAAAATTAAGTAACCAAATTACATTTGGTTAATCTCAAAAACACGCATAATAATACAGTAGTAATTTAATATAGTATTTATTACCTACAACCCCCAATGTTTAGATAATAATATATGAACTCATATTTTAAGTAATCGGATTACATTATTAATAAAAATTAAATGAACTATATTATATAAATTAATAGTTTTACATCCAAAACTAATATGCTCAGGTTGCACATATTAGGAGAGTGGGAGAAGATTCTTTATAACTATAACAAGTATAGCTACTAAATTATTGGATGGGTAATTACGGCCAGATTGTACCAGAGACCAGGCGCCAAAAGCGAGAAAAATCTCATTTTCTATTACCTTATTTGTTACTTGGGAGTAACGAAGTATGAGAACCTTGTGCACCTGCACACATTTCCACCACTTGACCACAATCGACCCCATATTGGTTTATATTATACATAGGCAATATAAAATATACATATAATTTTTTCTATAATATATAAATCGATTAAACTATTTATATATTTTGCTAGGAGACGAAAGTTAAAATCAATATGTCAAATTTAAATTCATTATTATTATAAGTTTAGGTTATAAGAGAAACTTATTATGTTATTTTAACTTGTACAGCAAAATTTACAGTCGCGAAAGTGCTATGTGGCCAATAAATAACGATAAAGGAGTTCATTATGATAATGTAAAATATTTATCCGTCGAAAGATATCCTAATAAGCCACAAAACATTTTGAACAATAGTGTTATAGTTAAACAGGTGTGTTTGGTAGATACGTCACTGGAAATGCCCACCAAATGTAATAACAAAAGAATTGATGATGCAGAAGTGAAATGTTTATCCATCAAAAGTAACGTTGAAAAACTACAAAACATTTCAGAAATTTGTCTGACAGTTCGTCAATTACGTTGTCAAACCGATGCATCACCGAAAGGATCTGAAAATTGTAACCTATACCAGCAAGAGAAAACACCAGGATTGAACTATTCTATACGATGCAATTTATCACAATTATTAATCTCCAACGAACTACCGGCCATAAACAACATGAATAAAACTATCCAGCCCAACCTTAATATTTTATGTGATAATAGTAGATCCCACGAGTATAAAACTTATAAGATGAGTAGTCAGCCGTTGGATAAAAATCAATCAAGATCTAAACGACCAAGCATTAATAAATTAGAACGAATCTGTGAAGATGTACAAAGATGCCGACGACCTCGTTGGTCAGAGACCAACATTGGTGATCGTCAGCATCCGAATCGCAAAAATTTGAAGGGAAGAAATCAAAAATCTGTCGTTCCCTGTCTATATGAACCAGATTATTACGACGATGAAGCTGATATACTCAATAGGAAACATCACCGGAAAACACCAAACATGCAGAAGGAGAATTACAAACAAAACGTGGGAATGGTTACGTGGCAACAGTCCTGTTTAGATTTTAGGTCTTGCATGGATGATGCATTATTATTGGATGGTGAGCTAGCCTGTAATAACCTACGGGAGTTGAAAGCAAGGTCAGAGGAGTGGTCTAGACAACGAGTGGATAGGTCCCAACGACAGAAAGAACAGCAACCAAGATATGAGGAGAGGCTACCACGACTTAATGAGTGTCCACAACTACAAGAGGAGCGAAAACTACGAAATAAGCAGTGGTCACCACGACAGAAAGAGCGACAACAATTTTTGGATGAGCGACGGTTAATTAACGTTCAGCAGACCGATGATGAGTTGGCCAAAGTGGAAATTCAACGTTTTCACTTGTTGAAATGCATAAAACGCCATCAACGGATCTTGGCGATGGAAACCCAACAACTATTAAAAAACCAATATAGTCATCGGCGACTAAAGACAAACAACGAAAACGAGAAATTAAGGCTTATGATGCATTCCAAGTGTTCGCTAGGGGAGGAACAGGAGCAAGACCCAAAACAGCAGTGCCAAGTATGGAAACAGTATGACTCGGATGAGGAATCATTGATAAGTCGTAGAGAGCCACAGAGATGTAGACGTATGCATCAGATTATATCATCCTCAGCCTACTACAACACTGACATGAAAGAACAGCAGCGAAGATCCTTAACAAATATACTGTGTACAGCGGCTGGATGGCAGATGCAAGTTAAATCTAAAAGGAACACACGGAGCGTATCTTCACCACAGCTGAACATCGACAACATCAACGAATTGAATGACAGCCAATCACTTACAGCTTTAAATAATGCATGGTTTCCCAGGGAAACTGTGGACGTTACTACATTACCACCAAAACAATTTAACTGTGATTGTGCAATAGAACAACTGAACGAAAAGGAAAAGAGAAACGTGGGCTCCAGACCAGTAGCTAATAGCAAAAACGATGATGGATTCAGACAGTCTAGGTCTAGGCCAAATAAAAGCCGGACCACAAAAAAAAACAACGCCACTAGGTGTGTATCTCAACCACTAGTATCACCATATTGTTCGCAGTTGCAAAGATCTCAGTCAGAAAGCGAAACATGTAGTACCGGACCTAAAAAGTGCAAGAGTAGCGTGACCAAATATGACTAACAATCAACGGTTATGAATACATTGTAATATAACCCTTGAGAATAACAACATTTATTCTACAATATCGACTTTTGTAATATAATATTTGTTATAAAACTCCCTAAATGTGTACTATTTAAATGACCGACAATATACTTGGTTCTGCTTCATACTTTCAAGAATATTTTACAGATATTTTAATATCTTAATATTCAGAAGTTCCAAGATTGGTGTACAGCTTATAAATATGGGCCACTCAAATGGGCCAAATGTTACTCTATTTGATGTTTACTTTAATAGTCTTTACCCTTTCTATGCACGGTATTTCTTTGGTACCTTTAGGCAATAACGTCTTAGATTTGGACATCTTATTTGCTCCAGAGTTGAATTTTCACTCGCATATAGAGTTAATGTTGTAAAGCACTATCAGTTTACCTTCAAAAAACTCTTTACCTGGAACTTCTTACTTGACTCATTCTACACAAATAAGGGTATATACATATAAATATAGAAAAATTAAAAAAAGAAAATATTTTAACTTTTAAAATACTCATTAAAATTATTTTTTTAAACATTATTTACCAACCTAATATATTTCATCTTTATATAAAGTCATCAGGTGGTATTATTATAATTGGACATGGCAGATTTAAAGTTGGATAACCAACCCCAGTTTATACCAGAATTTATATTGTGTTTATGTCGTCGTGACAACGACGAAAAATCAATTGATAAAATAATGGAAAGTAATTGAAAAACCTAAATTTAAAATTGCCCGTATTCGTAAAAAAATAATCAATGGGTTTTGAACTTTGTTTTAATAATATCTAGTAAAATATAAAATACCAATGTTGAACATATTATATTATATTTCTACCAATGACGAAATACTAGAAATGTACCTAGATATTGTAAATACCAGCTTTACAAATTTACAATGTAAACCAAATATTAATACATACATGTAAATAATATAAAAAGACGAATCTGAAAATAAGTCGTTTATTCATATAGAATAAATAGTTTAACAAGTAACTTAAGTTTATGCATATTAATGTCTAACGATATATAATATCATTTTATCGATTTTATATAATATATGAAGTCCATTAGTTTATTTTAAATAAAGTTCAATATCTGTTTTTCATTTTTTTATGAGTACTTTTTTATAAGTATTTTTTTATGGCAGTTTTCAATTTAGGTTTTTCAATTTCTATCCATTATTTCCATACTTGAATAGTTATATTATCAGTTTTTCTCCTATACGATTTATACGTAAAATTTTTTTTTTGCCCATTTCAACCCCTTAAAGAACATATTAAATTTTAAATTATTTTTCAAAATATCTTCTTATACTATGCCTAAAATATCATATGGACATACCTACCCTGACAATTTAAAGTCACTAACTCTCATAGTTTAGGCTGTGCGTTGATTATGAATGAGTCAGTGAAAACTTCTTCTTCTACATTTTATATATATAGATAATATGAAGTTTATTAGTTTATTTTAAACAATAAATTATTATTCCATAAATAACTTGTTCAACGTACACACATACTATACTTATGTATAATTATAATAAAGTGAATAAAAATTGTACATATTTATATTTGTAACTACAGCAATAAATTATAAAGACAGACATTAGGTAAGACGTTAGGTAAAATACACTCTTCGAGGGTACTATAGTTCCTATTTTCTATCTCTGTAGTATATGAATAACAAAATGTAAAGACAAGCATTTGTAAAATCAACTATGTCTATCGTAATTATTTTACTAGTAACTATGGAGAAATAGGTGGATGGACGGACAGACGGATGGATGGATTGGGGATATATAACTTCAATGTGATTATAGAATACCATTAAAAAAATATACCATAATAGGTACATATTAAATAGTGGTATATTAAGCACCCCACAGAACCAAAAAATATTAATTTTAAAACTTTAAAACTTAAATACCCATAATTCATTTTTCTAGAGAGAATTTTTCAAACAATAATAACTGGAAATAGAGTTTAAATACTTACAAAGTATTTTTAGTAATTTGTAGGGGATAAAAATGATAATAATGATTAATTTGTTTATATTTTTCTATATTTATAATAAAAAAAAATCATGTTATATAATTCTGCATATTTTCAAATACTACTTATAATTAACCGTGTTGATGAATTAATGATCTCGATAAATATTAATTTTGATTTGATAATATAACATTGAATCCTTAATATCTCTTGATTGCTTTTCCTGTTTTGTGTGACGTGCTGTGAAAAACAAAATAGGTACAAGTAAATTAAAAAAAATTATATTATATGTATTTTACATATTAGATCTGATGATCTTTGATTAAAAAACAGTTTTCAAACAGTTCAAAAATTGTCAAGACTGCATCAACATAATTTATTAAATAGAATTTAGTATAGGTGAATGTACTCTGAATGATTAAACCGATTTTATGAAAATGATATTTTAATCCTTCCATTGTTAGTTCATGAAGGATCTAAAATACAAACAAATATTTATTTATTAATTGCATTTTCAATGAATATTTTCACCTTAAAATAGTGTTAAATAAATTAAACTTTATAGTTATAGGTTAATTACTGTAGTAGATACGGTATATTTATATTATTTTATATGTTTTTGTTTGTATATTATATTTACGTAGTTTATACATTATACCAAATGTACTTAAATATAATATGTGTGTATACCCATATTTAAACATACATTTTCCTATAATAATAATATTACCGTAGTCCAAATTGGTATTATGCTTCGGTCAACTACAAATTATAAATAGCCCAATTTTTATAATTATAATTCATTAATAAAAAAGTTAGGTAAGCGTAAAAACATACTAAATTCCTGGTTTCTAAACGCTTGATAAACAATTAACTACTATTCCATAAACAATTAAAAAAAAAAATTGTTAACTAGGCACTTAATAATAATACAGTAATATTCAGTGTTGAGTAAATTACTTTTAAATTACTTAAAATTATTTTCATCAATTTTATTGAAATACTTAAAAAATAATGAAGTTCCAAATTAAATTACTATTTTTCATAAAATATTAAATATGGGTTTTATTTTAGTTGACAAAAAAAATCATTAATTTATAAATGATGATAGTGGTGTAAATGAGAGGACAATTCCTAATTTACCGGTTACTCTTTTTTTTTTTTTAATTAGATTTTTCTTATCTAAAATCAGAAGTACAGAGGAAATATATAAGAAATATTACATCTGTTTGATAGTAATAGATTTTACAAATTTCCGTCTTATCCAGCCTAAGATTATTTTGAAACGTATTTATATATCTATAGTATAGATAGTATAGTGTTCTATTTAACATCTAATATAACTTCTAGAATTTACGTCCAGATGCACTAACTCACAAATAACGAAGTTTGAAATAGTATGTTTTAGTAGGTTCTGGGACAAGGGTAGATTCGGTAAACCGGGTTCCAAATTTTATTATTTTTAATTTTATTAAATTTATTATTTTTAATTATATATATAGTCAAGGTAACAAATATTTGATAATAATTTTAAAAGGAAGAAGGGAAATTGTTTTATATACTTAGGTTAAATACCATATCAAAATTATTACAAATATAAAGCCTTGTTAATTTTTAATGGGTTACATTTAGAAATTTAATTAATTAATAATAATAAGTGCTTAAACTAATGCTAAAAAATTTAAATTAGAATGATGCAATTAGCAATGATTTAAGTAAATTGTTTGATTTTGTAATTATAATTTTTTGTTATTATATTTCATGTAAATTTATGTCAATGTTCGGTGGACAATAGTTTTATAGTCTTCAGATTTGTTTTTTCCCTAAAATATAACTCACACAACTAGTTATATTATTTTTCCAAGCGTAAAAATTTTAATAGTAAATATTGCCAGTATAATAGAAGTAGATGCAGCTACCAACAAGAAGCAGATGTACAAGTAGGTCGCACCAATACCGCCTAGTAAACTTTTCAATTCAACAATATAATGTTTATACATATCGGGTTTGATTATAATTTTTATAATAATTTCGATATTGCCATACATATTATTATACCGGCAAGATAATATATCAGCATTAGTTCGTAATTTTTCAAACAAATATATATTCCCTAATATAAAAAATTTGAGAAGGACATTTTTCTAAACCACGAATTCGTTTTTTTGTCAAAATTCATATATCATGACCGGAATTAATAAATTCGAAATTCGGAATAAATTCACATCTTTAAGAAGGATTCCGTGTAGGTACTATTTAATATCTCCCCACAAATTTGGAAAAAGCAATTTTTGGTTGCATTTTACTCGTTAGTGAATCCACAATTACGTGGACGAAAATTCTATTCTGATTCAAACAAGTCGTTTATAACTTATATATTCACATATTATGTGATCACTATCACTATTAACATATTATCAAGCAGAAACAGGGTTTAAGGAAACACTAACATAAAGGAATTGTTCTCATGCATTAGGCACATACCCAACGAATAAATCACGATATTTATACCATGGAGTTACGCACAACAGCCAGTTTCAACTGTTTTTAATCGAACAGTTGGCCGAGCAAATATTATTAAAATGAGGAACAGAATTTAATTTCAAAGTTTTTTCTAGCAATACGATTTAAACGATGGTCTTACTATATACTATATTATTCGCCACAATCTCCACCGATGATTGACCAAACCGATAATCAGTCACCACTGGGATTAACTCCCCTGGAAGAAGACAAAAATAAATGGAAATTTTGTGATATAATAATTGTAAAATAAATATATTTTTTACTCCATTTAAAATATAATATATAAATATAAGATATAACAATATTCTTAAAATTAAATTTATATAACATTTTTTGTTTTTTAATAACAAAAATTTAATACTTTATTTAGAAATAAATTATTATGATTATCTACTACTTTTAATAATAATAATTATTATTAAACGTATTTAAACTATTTATTTTTAAACTTTATGAAGTTGTAATAAAAACTAAATAGTGAACCAAAATTGATGATCTGATGACCAAAATTTAAATAAATAAATAAATACATTAAAATATTAATTATGATTACGATTTTTATATTTATTAAAATATATTTTACATAGTGGCAGAACTAGAGAATTTTAAAAATTAAAAATTTACAAAAAACCTCATACATACGAAAACTAATTCTACTTCTATAAAAATTGGTGGTGTATATGAAAATGTAAATAAAAAAGTCGGAAAGTGGTTGGATTTAATAATTATTAAATATTTTTAATTATAATTAATTTAAATATTATTTAATTCAATTCTTTATTATCTTGCAATGCATTGATTTGTTAAATTTCCCATATAATGCGCTGTGTTCATATGAATACTATTTAGAAGTTGATTAAATCTGATTGTGTTGCCCATGCTACTTTATGCCAATCAGCTTCTACTGACAGGTCCATTGCAAAACTAAGCTTAGATGTACCGAGCAGAGGGTCAAACAAATCGAAGTTCAAAAAATTGAACCGAACTTCATGACTTCGGCTTGAGTTCGAGAGTTGAAATTAAGTTAACCTAACTTGATCAGAAAGTTTGAACTTGAATACAATTTCGAACTTTGATCTTATTTAATCAATTTCGAATTTTTAACAAACGTGACTGCCGAATTTTGTTTCACAATATATTTTAATGTATTTATTATTTTCTTGACAGTATATTATTTACAATAATATTAGGAAAAATTTGAAATTTTAAAAATATCACGTTACTTATGTAAATTACTTTTAAATAGTAATTGGATTACATTTGCATTACTTGGAATACAGAATTACTAATGCATTACTAAAAAAAAAAATTGCGTTATAATAACTTGTAATTAGAGTTATGCTACTATCCAGGATATATGTAGCTATATACAAAATTGATTGTACAAGGACATTTTGAAAACTCGAAACGTAGAAGTTTATTAAATATTAATTTAGGAAAACATAATATCTGATACAATTTAGTATTTACCATTAATATTCAGTAGTAAAAGTATGTTCCCAAAAAATATACTTAAATTGGGTTCTGAAATTTAATCTAAATATTGTCATTTTGAATTTTGAATTTTGTTATTTTGTAATAGGTGTTCGTTAAATAATTGTTCGTTTGTTTTGCGTAAACATGTTTCTCAAATAAATATCGTGATTGCACAATAAAAAACCAAATTCCTAGATCGAAATAATGATAAATTAAAATTTCTATTGGTCTAAACAGGGGTCTCAAACCTACGGTCCACCATCTGGTTTTGGTCTGTCAAGATTTTTGAACCAGCCCGCTAAGTGGATTTTAGTTAAAATAATAAATTTATGTTATATGACATTTATAAAATAAAAGGTGTTTATTTTTGTACTTGATGCATAATAAGAACTTGAATTTGCTTATGTTTATATTATATTATGGTCAATGTATTTATAGTACTATAAATATCAAATATTATAATCAAATCTATCTAGAAATAGATTTGATCCATTTTCCTATTTGTAACAAATTTAAACTTGATATTGATGAATAATTTCCTATCAATTTTGATACTGGAATGGTCTGATCGTCCATTTAAAAAAATAGTTCAAGATCCGCTTTAATTATTTCGCACATTATAATTTTTCGAAAATTGATTCACCATACAAATTGAAACATTATTGCCAAAATTTTGGCTTGAATTGATCAAGATCGCATAAAATAACCAGTAAAAATACTGTTTTAAGAATACTGAATAACAAACGTTTTATGATTTTTTTTTGTCGCAGAAGTCTTTTCCAACATTTAAAAAAATTTCCCAAGAACTGATTTCAGTATTTAGCTCTACCTACCTACCGTGGGCAGATATTTTTAAAAATTAAATTTGTATTATCCAATTATTGAACTAATTTACCTAAGTGACAAAAATGTATAACTGGTGTTGGTTGTTGATTGGTACAACTATGTTGGATTCAAACTTTTGTCGCGAAAACCGTTAGTAATATGTAATAAAATGATTTAATTTTCCTCTATAAAATTATGAAGAATTCTATTTCATTAGCTCTCTGGCTAACCTCCTCTCCTCACTTACCCGAATATTAATAAAATTTAATTTGAAAATAAATATTTTTTAATAACCGTAATATAAGAAGGTACTCAAGAAGAATATGTTTCTTTAATAGGAACATGAAATATAATAAATACTTCATCTGAATTTAAATTTAACTTTCTTAAAAGAAACTATTTAATATATGTATTTTACATAATATTAATTAGTATTAGAAAATGTGTTTTATTGCTATATCATGCTGCATGATCTATTCGATGAATAAGCTTAATTGTATTAATAACTGCACATAAAATATGTATGAGTGACTGTTTTATTGTCTTTTAGATTCTGAGCGTAGCGAGGAAGCTTATGGTTTTACAATGATGTTTTATTTTATTTATTTATTTATTTATTTATTTTTTTCTGTAAACACTTTTTCTATCAGAAGGAGTGCTCCGATCTTTACACTCATACCCTATTTCCGGTAGCATTCGCATTGTAGCAATTGCATCTAGTTGGTACTTTTAAGAAGTTATTTTTCGATTTTCATAATAGTTTTTTAATGCATAAGCAAAAACTACCAAAAAATTACGAAAAATACGATTTTGTAAAATCGAGAATTTTAATTTCGTCGTAATTTCGAAAATAATGACTTTATAAT
>JAIPRL010009560.1:0-17334 GCA_025469235.1 Pemphigus obesinymphae
CTTAATTGTCCATAAATGGTTAAAGCCTAAAAAGGATGGTGAAATATCGGCGAAATCAATGACACCGATAAATTTCTGTTATTTGGTAATTGTTTACATTTAGTTTTATGAGTAGAATGACGATTTGCGTTCTACTTGTACCACTGATCGCATTATGTTTTGGATTTTTCGTTGTTGTATGGTCGTTTTTATTCAGATTTTAATGGGAGCATAAGCTTTCGGATAGGAAATTTTTTGTAGTTGATACTTAAAATAGTTCATTTTACGATTTTCCCAGTAGGTACTTAGTTTCAATGGCTTGTCCTCGTGTCCAGCTCAAAATATTTCGATAAGCCCATTGTGTTCTATATATACCTACTTGATACTACAGCAAGAAGATTTGGACTAGAATACAGGGAGCAAATTTTTGTATATTATCATATTAGTTAGGTAAAATATAAATATCCTGTTTCCAATATTTTCTAATAATGAACTTACTTGAAAACGCTATACACTCGTTTGTTGTCTGTTATACATAACGTATACGTACGGAATTCTTACTACAGTTTATTTATAGTTATCATTAGAGTAAATTTATCTATTAAAAAATGTATGGAGGAGAGTATGCTCCAACGTAGTTTTTTAAAAAAAAATTTCATTTTCAAAACTACGGCTAGTTATATACATTTAAAAAAACTAGTTAAAAATAATTTTTCTACTTTTAAAAAAAATTCCACACTAGAACATAGTTTATGTTCTCTTCTAAAAATTCGATATAAATAAAAAATTCCAAATTTTATTATAATAAATTGTATAGTAAGAACGCGGTACATAGATTTTCTATATTTTGCGTATGTAAAACAGATATAACAAACGTGTGTGTAGCATCGTCTTAATTAATTTTTAATAAAATATTATTTATAAATTATTACTTTTAATAATTTATTTTTGGAATTTAAATCAGAAAATTGTAAGAAGCACTAATTTTGTCAGGTTTGAAGGTGCTAAATCAATGAAATAGTACATTATACCCAACCGTATTAAGTGAATTTCACTGCAGCTGCCATCACCATTGCACATTAGTGATGTGATAAGTAATATATATCATGATATATTTTGCGAAATTAATTTTACATAGGCTTAGGCATAGTTGGCCAGTTGTGGACTTGGGGGGGGGAGTGCGATAGGGCGATCGCCCCCCCCCCACTGGATCGTGGTTTTTTGTATTACTGAATTTACAAAATGTCAATAAAAATTTGAAAAAATACATCAATACAATTATTTTGTTAGATAACGACGGTAATATTATTCATAATCTACAAATATAATGGAATGTCAATGAATATTTTCCCTCCATAACCGCCGTGACTGTCCGAATTGCCCGTTTATTATACGACCGTTTTTACGGCCCGTTTTCCCGATCCGAACGGACGAAAATACAAAATTAGTACCTTAGTAGCGCACGGGTTGTGGTCAATCTTCATTGAGCCGCCGCCGTCGTATTTTCTCTTCAAAATTCTTATCTTTTCTTATCGTTGTATACTCGCACCGACCTCGAACTAAAATAATATTTTGTGCTTCCCGTACCCCGTTCGCTGATATTAATTGATAGATATTCTGCGCCTCTGTGGTATTAGCATAGTAAATTTATTTATATTTGATATTTATTATAAGTATCACTTATATTTCGTTTATATTGCAAAATACGCAAATTTATTATTTTAAAATGAAACTTAAAGAAATAGTAGGACCTCTAGTTTCGTTTTTTAGAAAAAATAAATAAATATTATATTATATATATTATATATATTTTTTCCATCTTTTAGTATGAAATTTTGAATTGATGTACAAATTTAGTATATTATGGTCAACCAAAATTTTCTAAACTCAAATGTTAAATTATACGGTTAAATAAAGATATATAAAATAAGAGGTAAATTAAAGTATTGAATTAAACATTTTTTTAAATTCTTTATTCTATTCTGTTAGTTTAAATATGTATATTTTACAAAACGATATGCAGGTACAATCTTGACATAACCTTTATAGTATATCTATATTATATTTATATAATTTATTGTATCTGTAGAATGCATATTAAAATATAATTAATTATTGGTAGATTAAAAGATACCTTACATTTAGGTACCTTTGTAGGCAGTGGTGCCGAAATATATTTTGTCAACCGATTTAAATATTCAAAATAATACACTAACCCACCTCAAAGAAAAATTTCCTAAAACTTTACAAAAAAAAAAAACATCATATAAGCAAAAAAAAAAAAATGTCTTTCGTAAAATTGCAAAAGTATGCGAACCAACGAACCATTTACCTCTAAATTTCACTATACGAGTATACATATTTAAACATAGTATTGGTAACTGAAAAAATATAAGTAAAATTAATATCGTAACTCTTTTAAAGTATTTAAATTAATTTTTTAAAAATTTGTCCTTCCCTTAGATGACCTCTAGATCCGCCACTGTAGTCGGCCTATCCTGTAAACACGATACTGGGTAGTTTTCAGTGAACAGGAAATCTTTAATCTATACCAAATATAACCAACAATTGTTATATATCAGAAAGTAATAATATCAGAGACTTGAAATGTACACATTTATTGTAACACTGATGAATTGTCGTATTAACGAGAAATTTAACAAGATCTAATTTTCATAACTTTTTTACCACTTATCAGTAATTTATAAAACAATTTGTTGAAATATTATAGAAAAAGTACATTTCGGTCATCATCTACAGCTTCCTTGCAGATAATTTATTTAAAAGACATAAATGTTCAATTCTCGAAAATATGTAAACCAACGTCAAAGGCGCCCGCAGAAATATCAACCGGATGAGGTGGGTTGGGGGCACAATACTTAGTTATATATATAGGTATATGTGTCAATGTGGGTATGTATATTTATATAAATCATAAGAAATAACATATACAACATACACAGCATAGTTTATTGTGTACAATATTTAACCTGTCTTACCAAAAAATACCACTACTTTTATAACATGTTCACAATTTTGAAATCGCATTTGTCAAAAATAATAATTTTGCGGAGGCCGATGTGATACTAGATCATACAATATTCAAAATTTCAAAATATTATTATTTAGTACTTATAAATAATGAGTTATATTAAAAAAAAAAAAAAATTTTAAATATTTATTAAAACACACACTATACAAACATTGGCTCAAACAGTTGGGAGGGCGCTAAGGTCTAAAAACAATATTTTTTCAACCAAGTCGAATATATATACATAAAAATGAAAAAAATATCGAAAAATTATGAGAAATATGATTTAAAATGATCGTCATTTCTTCGAATATCCGAAAATATTGATACTAAACACTTTAAATTTATAATCTTTACAACAGAGTATGTAAAAAAATAAAAAATATATATTTTAATGATTAAAACATATATATTTATATATATACAAATATTATTCTTATTATATATATAATATGTCTATGTTTTTGTATTAAGAATGATTAAACAAATAATTGAGTTTTCAATTAATCTGTTTACTATTTAAAACCATAGAACATAACTTTGTACAAAAGTACGATTCATATACTTAGTGGTTGAATTGGAAAAAAAATTTGAAAAAAAAAAACAGACTTTGGGCTTAGTTAAAATATCAGCGTTAAAGGACATACCAATTAGAGAAAAAGAAAGCCGTGGTGGACTTCGTCCCTCCACACCCTGTATTCAATGTTTCTTAACTGGGAGACATTTTTAAAAACATTGTTATATCATTATATAATATAACACGAATAGAATATACAAAATACAACATTTTTTTTACATCAACATCGGTTATATATTTTCAAGGACGCATAGTGAAGACATTTCTCTATCAAAAAAAATGAACAGTTATTCTTTTTAAATGAATTATCCAGGAAACTGTATATGTAGAACGAAATGTAGTTTTTATAAAAATTTTTACTGAAAAATCGTTTTCTGAAAACAAATTTGAATTTACCATTAAATTTGCTGTTTTTGTCTATGCATATTGTTCAAATGTAATCTCTATTTATCGTAAATTTGAACCGTAAATATTTGTATTTTTTCATTTTTTTTTATCTTGATTTTTAATCATAAAAAGAAGATAAAATAAAAAAAGTGTGACTACAGAAACACAGTAAGCATTATCAAGAATCCAAATGTGTTTACAAAATTAAAATCGGAAGATCCAATTAGCTGTAATGTTGTTGGAAGTCGTACACTGTGTTTTTGAACAAAAATTCGCTGTGCTCTAACCCGCGTGCCATATATTCAATTAGGGAATAATTCGCACCATACGAATGTGAAACTTATCCGACGGTGGCCCGACGTAGCACACCGAACATTCTAAAAATTTGACAACGCCCCTCTAACCGACAAAAGATTCACCACTGAGCGCTGGCGCGGGTCTTCGGTCTCCTGGTTTTTTTACTCTCTCTAGTCTCGTCTCGCGGCCGTTATGACATAAAGATCGTCTCTTCTCCACGAATCTATCGAATTTTACGTAATTTGTAATAATTATTGTACGATTGTAAACTTTGCGTCGTAAGCATTTTTCTTTATACGTGCCGCGTACTCGTGACATAGTCGTACGTATCTCGCGAGTGATTTTTGATGCGATTTGTCAACTACGAGTTTCAATTTAGGTTTTTTTTTCAACTCATGTATAGGTACCTACTACTTACCCGTAATAATACGTACGTTGTGCTTTTGTGTCGCCGCCGACATTGCCGTTTGTCCATTTTAATCGCAAGTCGTGTGCAAACGTTGCATCCCAATCGCGATTTCAAGTACCAACACATTCCGTGAGTGCGTAAATCAATCATATTATTCAAGTGTAAGCAACCCCGGAATTTTGTTGTACTATATTCAATTCACCGTTTGGTCGTTTGATTTCTCGTACCTACTAGCAGGGCCGTTCCGATAATTCTTTAAATGTGAAAAATGTCAAACTTTTTGGCAGTTTTTGCAGTTTGGGTACCACGCGATTTATTCAATTTTTACCCTGAAACACTTATAAAATCGTGCGTTTTAAACGATGGCGTTGTTCGATTTTGGCGTACAAACTTAGTTTCGAAGTTATAGATAGCGATTTGAAGTTTGCAATTTCACACGTACCTACATGTATCTTGGCGGCCAAAGGTACAAAGCGCTCTGCGCGAAATTTAAAACAATTTTTATTTATTTTTTCTAAATACTCGCGTTTTTACTGAACACGTTGATGTCTATATTTTTTTGTTGTACTTGATATAGAAATTTTAACGATTTGAAGTTTGCATACGTTTATGATAAGATGACACGTCAAGGTATCGTGATATTTTACTTTTAATTTGTACCATTGTTTACAATTATTACCTACCCGACGTGTTGTTTCTCAACAAATCTGTGAGGGGGGGATATTTTCGATTTAATTTGCTCCAAAACACCTTTAAAAAAAATTACATAGGCAGGTATATTTTTATGAAAAACCACGTCGCATAGATAATGGTACAAATTATATACATTTCAAGTGAAATATTACGATACAGGGACTCGCCGGCTGCCTCATCACATTCAGTCAAACGCTTGCACGGAAGGTCGCGTGTTCGTATATTTGCAAAATTCCAATTGCTATAAGTTCTATACCAAGTGTGACGGAAAAAATCTAGATACCAAAATATTAATAAGAAGAAACGCGTATTTTGGAAAAAAAAAAAGTTAATAATCGTACTGAGTGTTTTGTACCCTCGGCCACCTTAATATATGTATGTGAAATTTATTGCAAACTTGAAAATAAGTTTATAAAATCGAACAATACCATCGTTTAAAACAGATGATTACATTACATACCTAGGTTTGTATAATAAAAAAATTTTTAATTGCGTATAAACAACTTCTTCCCCTTTCTCATATCACTTACCATCACATCCTTCCACCACATTTTCGGCCACCACTCCCTCTCAATCCATCAACATATATTTCCTTTAATAAATATACTGTTTCAATTTCGTGCCTCCTTAATACATTTCTGAGTCATCTTAATTTATTCTCCCCCATTTTGAAACTATTGAAACTACTCCTATACCACCTTTTATATGGGTACTCCTTCCTTATTTTATTTTTTCTAGTTGCTTCACTAATCCACTTTAATATTCTCATCTTTACTACACAGTGGTGTAGTTATGATTTTGTTCTGGGGGGAGGGGCGTAAATTAATTTTTGAGTTAACATAGAGTGGGGGCTACGCCTCCACACCTTCAATTTAAGTTAGGTAATTTTTTTTTTATAATACTATTGTACACAGTTATATATATTTTATAATAAAATATATGAGTACATTGAAAATTTGAAACAAATTAATTTTATTGATTTTAACAACTCATCTTTTTAAATAATAATTTATAAACAAGGTCTATTTTTCGAGATCTTCTCGCTAGTTCATCAATTACTGCCTCAGTGTCAAATTCTATATTTTTATGAACTGATACATGGCTAATCCATTTAATCTATTCTGTTATAAGAGAAATAATAGTTAATTATTATTAAAATGTATTGACAATTATTTAATCACAATGAATAAAATGTTAGGATTTTTTGTTCTTACTTCACACATGGTGTTTCTTAAATACGTCTTCACTCTTTTTAATGTAGAACACGTCCGTTCTGGTGTGGTGGTAGATGCAGACAATGTGCATAAAATTTTTATAATTTTAAATATGTTATGAAATAATTTAGCTTCACACTCGGCAAGAGCTTGAATAGCTGATTTTGGAATGGTATTAGTTCTGCTAATTTTACGCCTCCAAAACTTTAGCTCAACATGTGAACCATCAAAATTTTATATTTCTGGAGAGTAAAATTCAATAAATGTTTTAAATGAAGTTTCTTTATCCTCAGTTAAAACTGTATTGTTTGAAAATAAACATTCAAACCATAGAAAAGGAAAATAAATTTAAAATACACTAATAAATAATAATATTTGTGAAAATTACTATATTGTAAACTATATGTACACAGTACACATATCTGTTTTATATATTAGACTACATATTATAGTATACTTAACATCGTATTATTATTTATTATACTACCTATAAAAATGTCTGAATGTGACAAAAATCTTTCTTCCAGTTCGGTTATGAAATAATCAATGAAGGGGACAAAAACAGTTATTCTGTGGTAAATTTCTGTGTCAAGTTTTTGATCACTTAATGGATTAGCTAGATTTGTTTGCCGTTTATTCAGTTTTTTGACTGATAACTCAATATTTATTTAAATATAACAATTTTATAAAAAATAATTAGTATTAAAAATAAATTTGTGTATTTTTTACCTTTGCTTGGAGGAATATTTTTTTGAACTCATTATCACATTGACTTCTCATATATTTTAATTCTGAATCAATGTCTTTTGTTAGGTCAACTGCTACCTTTAAGTATATTCTCTCTTTTTGTTGCTGTTTACACAATGTCAGACCAAATGAGAACAATTTCTAAACAGATACATATAAAATGTCATGTTAATAAACAATATTTACTAATAACATACACATTTTTCTACACTGTTTTCTTAGCTTATTGTTGAAATTTTAGAAATTATTGCTTATTCTTAATGATTAAGTATCAACATTAAAAAAAAATAAATACCTTTATAACATAGAGTAATACTATAAATTCAAAATCCATAGGTTTTAATAGAGAATTTGCATCTTGATGAATTTTTCCAAACTGAAATAGTCTCTAATGCTTCCAAGACAAACTGCAATAGCTCAATAAAATCGTGAACAGCATCATATCGTTGAACTTTTTGCGTATCACAAAGACTTCTAAGCGTTCTTACTTTTATATCTGTATCACTGTTTTTAATACAAGACAGTAGAACATACGTTTAGATGTATTGAAAAAAACATATAACTTTTCAATAATTCCCAAACAATTCCTTATTGATTGTATGCCACTTGCAGTTGAGACTGCCAAATTTAAAGAATTTACAATGTACAATGTATGTACAATGCTTTAGGATATTTTGCTCTTACATGTGCTTAAACGCCTTTTATGTGGCCTGCCATATTACTTGCACCATCATAACCTTGACTGTATAAATAGTTGCAACCAATTCCACAACTCATTAATCCTATTATACCAAATTAAAATTAAAATCGAAATAAATTGTTTAAAAAATATTTAAGTCATAATTTGTTATAATTAAAACTTAAAATAGAATCAGTTAAATTTTTTCCAGTCAAACTTTGAATAGGAATAAATTTTAGAAAACTTTCATTGACTTACTCAATTAACTTGTTTTAAAATTTGTTTTAAAAATAAATCACCACACTGAAATTATTATTTTGAATTTGGGGACAACTGAATTTATTCCTTCCTTCTTCTTGTAAAATATGTTTTAGATGATCATCACCTTCACAGCTGTATTTTAAAATGGATCTAAAATTGCCTTGATTTATATTATCACCATCTGTAACAAATTACAAATTAAGTAATACAAACAATTTATCAAAAAAATATACAAATATTGTAAAAATATTTTATATGTATATATAAATACTGTGTAGTGCAACATTAATACCAGAAGTTCCCAGAACATTCCATATTATGCTGTATAATGTGACACTTCAACTGTATGATTATTTATAAATAAAATAATATACTAACAATAATATATATATATAGTTAGTTATTTATAGCTTCCTGAATCATTATGGCCACTCAAATCTAGTTCTTGGCGACCACACAATATAATACAATCAATAATTGGTACAAGACGTTTTCTATTGGACTTAATTTGCTTTGCTCTAATTTAAATTATAAAAAATATCAAAAATAAATATTGGAAAATAATAAATAATTAACATAGCTTATACCATTTGGTACCTTTCAGAATCCAGTCGATCAATTATTGACAATTCTTTTTTAGAATATATATTTAAAAAGTGATCAGAGTCTAACATATAAGACATCTTTGATAATGTATACGAAATATCTGAAATACAATTTAACAATAATAAATGTATAAAATCTACTGGTATAGGCTGTTAGGCATATAAATGAGGAGCTTACGAAAAGTGTCAACTGGCAATTGAGCATTTAAACTACCTCCTTAGCATTTTTCGACTCATTTAAAGCTCATTAGAAATCGAATTTCTTTGTATAAATGAACCTATATCGTTTTTGTGATATTACTGAACATTCAAAGGTTCTTCAATCTTTTATACACAAATCAATTAAGCAATAAGGATAATACATACAAAATGTGGAATATTCCTAGCTTACAAAACACTTTTTTTTTTTTTTGGATTTTTTTTACAAACTTATGTAGTTTTGCTTAAAAATAAGCAAAAATTATTGTACTATGTGTAAATGTAGGTACATAGAACAATAATTTTTTACTATAAAAATATAAAAATTAGTACTTATTTAATATTTTATTAAATTTTATTAGTACTTAATTAGGCCGATTCATTTTTTTTTCTAGTTTAAAATTTAAAATAACAAATTTATATAATTATTACTTATAAAAATAAATAATTCAAAAAGTTCAGTTTTGAGTCTAACACTCTTACCTCATCTTCGTTTTCTTGTATTTCTTCATTATTAACATTTTTTACTTTTATTTTATTTTTTTAAAACGAAATAATGGTATTCTTTCTTTTTCTTTCGGGTTCATAAGTGTTCTTATCCATAGTAAATATTAATTAGTGTAGCAACAGTATTAAATACCCAAACTTCAATTTAGATTTTAACTTTTAAGTTTTAAACATAACGGACAAAATGTAATATATGACAAAAGGTAACATAAACATAACACGTGTGTGTGAAGTTAAAAAGTACAAAAATAATTAATTAAATAATTTTAATAAATAATAAATTAATAAATCGATAATATAAATAATATTGTTAGATGCTAAAATATATATAAATATATATAATTTTATTATTTTGATAAAAGTTTAGTGTTGACATTTTACACATGATTCATGGCCATATTTAGTGTGTCAGTGGTTTTAATATTATGTTATAAAATAGATAATGCTACAGTGATGTAGGTTATTGGTGGTTTTGGGAACAATCTACAGAAGATGTTCTATCATACGTTGTTGTGTAACTATGACACAGAATACATGTTAATTGTTTTGTGACCATAATATCTAAAGCCCTGGTTATTACTTATAATCACAATTAAATTTAAAAATAACTGGTTTTCTGCGTGGCTCATTTCGTATGAATAGGTACAATTTTAGAACCAGGATAAAGACGTGGTAGATTAAAGGTATTGTGTTTTTACTTTACAAATTATATAATATGTATTTCTGATCTATTATATAATATAATAAAATTTATATCAGAAATCTAAAAAAAAAAAAAAAGGCTCTGGGGGATCTATCCCCATCATCCCCTCCATAACTAGGCCACTGCTACTACACTCATTCTTTATTCTATCTTCCAATCTACTGCCTAATATTCTGTTCCATACATTATTACAGGTCTGACAACTGCCTTATAAAATTGAACCTATAAATTACCCTTTCACCTAATAGGGATTTTTTGATCACACAAAACAATTGATGAATCCACACTTAATCCTGTGTTCCATATCCTCTCCTTTTTAGTATTTCCCTATTCCCCCTGTGTTCCCTTTCACAAAAAGCATACTCTATATATTCTATTTTACTCCTACTAATCCTTAGGTAATAGACCTTATTAAAGATCTTTATCAACCATTCTATATCTAAACTTTCTAAACTGCTATTGGTACTCCATCCGACTCCACCGATTTCTTATTTTTATTTTTCTCACAGCGTTCCACCCTTCTTCTTCTCTTATTTAATCCACCATATCCAAATTTCTCTTTACTCGATCAATTACCTCTCTCGGAAATTCTTCATTTAATAACCCCTCAAAATATTCTTTCTTTATCTTTATCTTATCACCTCTTTATTCTTTGTTAACACCCTTCTATACTCATCTTTTATACATCAAACATTTATTAAGTTTCTGGATTGTTTTTCTCTTTCCTTAGCCAACCTGTACACTTCTTTTGGGGGAAAGGGGAGAGGGGGAGGGGAAGACCGAAAAAGAGATGGGTGGGTGTACTGGCGAGTGATATGAAGAAGGTGGGAGTAAGTGAAGAAGATGCGGGAGATAGAGTTAAGTGGAAGTGTAGGACCAGGGTGGCCAACCCCAAATAGTTGGGAGAGAAAGCGAAGGAGAAGAAGAAGAAAAAGAAGAATGTAATGAAAAGAATTACGGTGAAAAAATATGATTGCTGTATACAGATACAGACTCCCTAATATACAGCATTAAAACAAAACATTTTTTTGAAGACTTGAAAAATAACTTTTTACAGAAATTGGACACGTCAAATTACCCAGTAAATCATGTTTGCTTTAACAATGATCATAAAAATAAACCAGAGTATTTTAAAGATGAATTAAAAATTTAAATAATGGTCGAATTTATTTCATTACGACCGAAACTATATGCATATGTTGTAGGCGGGAAAGAGTATAAAAAAGCAAAGGGAGCAAAACAATTTATAATTAATAAACATTTAACTGTTACTCTATATAAAACTGTCTTAAAAAATTTTATTAAACAAAATCCACAAAATAATTATGTTCAATGTTTCAATATAAATTCTATTTAATCTATGAAGCATAAATTATATTCTGAAACGATAAATAAACTTATACTAAATGCTAATTGAGATAAAAGAATTATATTGAAAAATGGTATAAATGCGGTACCGTACAAACATTATAAATTTAATTAACATTCTTATAAAAATGTATTTGATCTAGTTATCTTAAATAGATTATATACTGTTCTTTATTTTTATTTAATAACATTTTAGTTTATAATAAAGAAAATATTTTGTCGTTTATAAAGTATATAATATATATATTTGTAAAAAAAAAAATATATCACAAAATATGAAAAAAAATTATATTATAATATCTTTTGCTGTGATCCAGGTGTTGTAAGGTGAGCCAGCCTTACAACACTATTTATTTCACTAATATTTTATTTTAATTCTTTTTTATAATACGTTCAATAAGAAAATTATTTGGAAAATTTGTTTTTTTTATTTCTTCCTCATAGAAACATCCTTATATTGTATTACCTAATTCATCTTTTAGTTGATATGTCACTGGATTAGTGTGTAAAATTTTAGAAATTGTAAAAATTTCTGTAGTCCATTTTGATGTAAATCCTTTAGCGAATACATGTTTATATTTTGAAATTCTAACTTTATCGTTAATTTTTAAATTTTTATTATTTCTTAATTTTTTGTTTTGTCACTTCTTTTGCAGTTTTATTTTTTAAAGGTTCTACCTATACAAACATTGTGTATGTGTCTATAACAACTAAAATGTATTTGAAACCATTTTTTTTTTTAAATGTGTTTGTAAATCGATTAAATCTGCCTGTAAAAGTTTATTACGGAGGAGAAGTAAACTGAATTAAATGAGGATCAATTTCAACGGTATCTGGTAAAAAGTTAGATTGTGAAGAAAAAATAAGTAAAGTATTTTCAGGTCTTGAATTTTCATTGTGTTTTTTGTTTTCTTAGTTGAACAATATTGTTATAATGGTTCTAGATTTAAATTTATGTTATGAGAAGGATCAGATTCAATTACATTAGAGTATAATCGTAAATTATTAGATCGAGAATTTAATTCCATTTTCATTCGCTCATGTAAAGGTTTTACAATATTAGTCCAATTAAAGTTACGATTACTTTAAGGGTTCCCATCTTATTTATGATGAACTTTTGTAATTTTTAAAATTTCATAATAGGCTTCATAATCTTTTTATGTTGCTTTTATTGGTTTTTTCTCACATAATAACGACCTATAGTCCATGGAAAGTATTTTTCAGCAACATTTAAATTATGGTTAATAAAAGTAACAGGGAAATTTGTTATTTTAAGTTTATCATTAGATTTATCGTAATGTAATCCAAATGCTTTATCATGTCTTCTAGCCTCATAAGGTGCATTAAAAAAATTATTAAAGCCCGGTTCTGATATACCATCATCATCGTTACAATTAACATTATTTTGTATAGTTGATAATTTGTTATTTTCTACAATTTTTTTCAGTGACTTTTTAATATTTTTTTTTGATTGAATTAAATTTGATAATAATGCTTTTTCCTCATTCATTTTTTTTTTTTTTTTTTTTTTACTAGTTGACTGTACTATGTAAACCAAAGGAAAATTTACATTTAAGTATATTTTTATATGATTATTATCTTAATTGTATAAATATTTTAAAACCACACCTATATCTTCCATTATATATTTCACTGGTTTTATCAATAACAACGAATCCAAAATCATTATGATTCCAGCAAAAATGACACATTTCACAAAATTCAGAAAAATTCATATCTGCTAAACATTGATCATTGAAAATATGCTGTAAATTTGTATCATCCTGTTTAAATATTATTAGAAAATTAGTATTATCTCTAACTAATTGTTTCGGTATTTTTGAACATGTCTGAGCTAAATAAAATAATGAGTTAGCTCCTGAATGTCTACCCATACGAAAAAAATCACGAATTGGTGTTTGATTATCATAAATAACGTCATAGAACATGAAAATTGAATTTTGTTTCACTAAATTTACTAATGCTCAACATTAGTAAATATAAATAAATTATCACCTTTAATGTCATAAATTATTTTTTTAACAGAAGATATTTTTCCTGATTAGGTGTTTTTGTATACAAATAAATATTTTCAAATTTTAATCCATTCATATGAGTAACTAGATTAAACATCACATTTGTTTTTTCTGATCCAGAAGGTCCTACTAATATTCCACGTTTGCTATCAGGTAATAACGGACCGTGTCTTAATGGTTTTCTTATTATCTGAGCATCTACATTTACTATGTTTAATCTATCAGTCTGCACGATTAAACTCATATTGTATAAATACTGTAAATATTCTAATAATCAGTTATAAAACATACGCCTGACTTATAAGTCAGAGACGAATAAGACTAGTAAAGGTTTTTTAAACACTGCTATAAATAGGTTACCGTTTGAAGCTCATGTACCAGGCTATCAATTTTGCGGGCCGAGTACAAAATTAGAAAAAATATTAGCTCGTGGGGAAAAAGGTATTAATCCATTGGATTCAGCATGTCGAGATCATGTTATTATGTATTCAAAGAATAATGACTTAAAACCTAGACGTAAAGCAGATAAAATATTAGAAAATCTAGCTTGGAAGAGAGTACTATCAGGAGAAAATTTAAAAGAAAAACAGTAGCCTACGTGGTTAGGTATTACAAAAATTAAGTAATAAATATTTTAATCGCTTATAAAAATACAAATTTTAATGAAAAAGCTGTTATTCGTGTAAGAAAAAGCTGAAAACCATAAATATAATATGGATGAGTAATGACGTTTAATTTGAGGTTATAAAGTTAAAAAAGTATTTAAATGCACAATATTTCTATATAACTGTAACGCCTCACAAATTGCTTGGGCCCTTTTCACGAGCATTATGTGACGGACCTGTGTAGTACGGAAAGGTCGCCAACCACGATCCGAGACCTTTCGGCCGGAGCATCGTGGATTTTTATGTGTGAAAGGATGAATTTTTAAAAGATAAAATAAATGAATAAGAACTGTGCCTTTTATTAAGGGGGAATGATATATTTTATTAAAGTTATTTGTGGAGAAAGCTCCATCTGGCTTAAAACTCCAACAGAATAAATTAAAACAAAATAAAATATATACCTATAAGGTCGACGAGAGCATACATCACTCCGTAACAAACATATATATATATATATATAAACAAAAACTAAAAATAAAACCTCATGAAGGGCCATCGATCCAGTGGTATCGGATGGACAATTACAAATAATAAGTTGGATTTAAATAAATCACAACGAAAAATTAAAACACATACTAGGTAACTAAAAATAATGGTAGGTAACAAAATAAGAAACTGTGGTAGAGATGTACCGACCAAGGTAGTGTAAAGAAAAAAAAATAAAATTATCACATGTCACGGTGTTACGTAACACTTGCCCTCTGGAACTCGCCGATGCCGGAGATTCCCATTTCCAGGACACGATTATAGTCTGCTCCATAGTGATAAATTGATACACTATGGAGGAAAATATATGTGACAAAAAAAACAGTATACCCGACTTATAAAATGTACACTGCATGTGCTCGAACGACGGTTGGGGAATGACAGATCCGTTCCGCGACAACGACGAAAGTTGGTCGTCAAACTAAACTTTAGAAACGGTGGTGAACGAGGGTTATTGGACGGCACATAACTGGATTCTTTTACATATATTTCTAATTTTATTAAACATTACTTAGATTCAAAATATGATAAATTAGTAACATGTACGAGAGGCTGTACCATGCACAGTTTCTTGTCTGCCCTTGAAGCTAACCGCGGAAGAGACTTCCGGTCACTACTACATCTTTATGGTGTTACAGGGAAAATGGACAAAAAACAAAACATATAAAATTAACTCAGGCTATCAATACAAGATATATACTGAGCTGTTTGAAATTCAAGTGGATTGAAATAATTTCTAGAATCAACCTATGGAATAATATTTATTTACCATAATATAATTATAGTATATGATTATATATAAAATATTAATTAAGACTACAATATTACTATGAAAAGGATATTTATTTCATGGCTTAATAAACATGGTACAATTACATACAATAGTCATTTAAAATTATTTATATCAATATTTATAAAATAATCATTTTTATGTCCTTTCAGAAAATATCATAACTAGGTATATTTAAATTCAAAAACAGTTTGAATATTCATATACACACATTCATTTTAAATAACTAAAAGTATTTTCAACCACGATTTGATTAAGTTTTCATGTTGTCATTTAACTTATTTTGCCATAGCCTTTTACATCGTCCCATAATTTTAGTAAAGAATTATTTAATATTAAAATTTCTGAACTATAAAAAAAATACATAATTGGGTTATGGATAAACATTTCTATTTGAACCTTTTTGTAATTTAATGTTTCCTTTTTTTTCTTATATACAACCATTTTAGAAACAAACTCATTCATTTGAACAAGATTTTTTTTTATTTATGATATAAAATCCAAAACTCCTTCTTCCATTTTCATATTTATGAGAAGAATTATGAAAATTAAACCAATCATTAAATAATTGAATCGTTTCTGATGCCTGTAAAAATGAAAATGTATATCTTTATGTATATTATTTTATGTGCAATTTTAAAATCATTTCCATGAATTATATAAATTAATTCCTAAAAAATACTTTTACCAACAAAACGACCTCTATAATAAATCCTCTGAAAATTAATTATTACACGTATCATCATATACTTAGAATTGTTTTTTTAATGAAATAATTAAAAATTCTTACTAGTCAATAAAATGATTCCTAGTCGGCTTAAATGTGCGGGGAAAATCATCAGAACCTAATAGGATGAGAAAAATATACATTATGGATGGAATTATTCAAGTCTTTCCAGAGATCGATATTTGTATCATCCACGTCATTCACCATAGTCACAGTATTATTTTTTTATTTTATTTAAATTTTTAAACGGGCCAAGCCCAAGTACATTATTAATATATATATAGACAATAATTTCTTAAAAAATATAGTTACAATTATTAGATACAATATAAAAGTATAATAATATTATATAGTTATGAATTATTCTTATTAAGGACAGAATTATAGTAAGTTTTAAATGAGTGAAGTTTGGTGAGATGAAAATATCAATATTTATTTTATTTATTGTTTTTATGATTCTGTTAACGGGGGTGTTGCTTGCATGGTTGGTTATTTCTACGTTGATATAAAATGTATTTTTAATTCGAAAACTACGTGTAGAAACACGGAAAGAAAAATTACTTAAGAAATCTGGATCGTCAATTATTCCAACAAAAAATTTATACGAAAAGTATAAATCTAATCTTAGACGACGATTTTCTAATGTCTCAAGATTAAGGATGGACAAAAGTAGGGAGTAAGAAAAATGTGGTTCTCTAGGTATGTAACATTTGAAAGCAAGGAAACGTAAGAATTTTGTTGGATTTTTTCTAATTTTAATTTGAAACCTATTTGGAATGGAGACCATATAATTGAGCCATATTTACATATAGAGCGTAACAAGGAACAAAATAATGACTGATCGGACAGGGTACAAAAATTAATAGTTTGTATTATCCGGTTACCTACTCACCTAAACCTTTGAGCAAAACCTGGTTTGAACTCGATAATATAGATATAAATATAATGCGTTTGTGCGTAAGTGTGTACCGTGTA